>JAWHQI010001599.1:0-66611 GCA_033032865.1 Dactylorhiza incarnata | reverse complement strand
CGGGTGTTTGCCCGGAAAACCGCTTCTCGGGTTGGACCATTAGCAGGACCGCTCAACTCCTGGGTCAGGCCGCTGGGTCCCGGGATCAGCGGTTCCCAGTTCAAGAAGGGCCAGGCCGGGCGGACCTGGTGTCATTTCCGGACGCCCCCAAAGGGAGAAGATCGTCAAGAGCTAAGGCAAAAAAGTTCATCCGCAGTCTCAGCTAGAAGGCCGCGCGGGTTGTCCCATAGAAACTCGAGGTTCCAGCCCCGAAGAACAGGCCGGGGCTCCAGATCAAAGGGTTATCCAGGTTACCTCGTGAAGATCGGCTAAGTCATGACCAGAAGGCAGACCGCGGCCTCAATCTCCAAAACCGCGCGGTCTGCATTATTGACTTGGTCCCGGTGTCCTCAGCCTCAAGCAAGACAGGTCGGAAGAGCAAGCCGCCAAGCCGCGCGGCTTCTTTCTTTTTTCTTCCTTGTGCATCCCGTCACCCGCCTGCCCGTTTCTCCTTGTACCCGGGCAGGAGGTTATTTTATCCCTCCATTCGCGCGGAGGGCCCCCAAGCCTATAAATAGGGGGCGGCACTGTTCACAAGACACGCACACTCGAATCGAAGAGCTCGCTTGTCGGAGCTCCGGTCTCGAGTTTCTGGTCTCGCGAAACTGTTTGACCGGCCGGCTTCTGCTTTCCTGCACTTGTAACCGCTACTTTTCAATCAAAGGAAAGCCCGTCGCAAGAGTGGCATTGCCGCGGCGGGCGAAGTCCGGCCTCGACCGCTGCTAGCGGTCTAAATTCTCTAACCAAATAGTAACCGATAATCCGCAGCCCTCGATTTTCTTCGTGAGCGCACTTTTGAATCGAACAGAAACACGCGACCTCAGATCGCGGACTATCAGCGAAATCTTTGGTTCAGAATGTCAGACCGCCAGTTCCCTCCAAGAGACCGGTCGATCATAGCGATGACTCCCTGTGGGAGGCTCTGGAGCGAACTAAGAGAGAAGCCGACCAGGCTCAGAAAGCAACTGATCAGCGTCTGGACGCGATCAGTCAGGCTCTAGCTCTGCTAACCAAGCGGTTAGCCCCCCAACAGGCCGCGGTTAACCCGGCCATGACCCCTGTTCTACCTCCTCCACCTCCATACCCATTTGCGCAGGTCGCTCACTCCCAACCGCCACCAGAAGGTTCTGCGGATCGGCAGAATTTCTACCAAGAGGCCGCGCGCTGTATGCCGGCTCGAGTCCTTGACTTCCAGGGGCGGCTTCTCAGGCCGCTCGCTTTTCCTATCCGCCTGAGGTCGCCGCCTACCAGTCCTACCCGGCCGGAGCACCTGCCCGCTCCTATCAGGCGGCCTGTCCGCAAATGACCGCAAGCAGAGATCCCCTACCACCCTGCTTTTTCTCTATACGAGGATGCCGAGGAGAGTTCTCCCTTCACGGATGAGATCCGGGGAGAGCCGGCTCCGAATAACTTTCGAGAACCACGCTTATCAAACATATGGTGGGGAGTCCGATCCGGCAATTCATCTCCAAGCGTTTGAATCGGCTGTTGCTCTGAGGACCATCACCGATGCAACTAAGTGTAAGCTCCTGGTGACGTCCTTCGATGGACAAGCCAGAGAATGGTTCTATGGATTGCATCCTCGATCCATTAGATGTTTTGCAGAACTGCGTAGAGAATTTCTGCTTCGATTCTCTACCTCGAAAAAGAGGAAGAACGGCCCGGCAGCCCTATTTGAGATACGGCAGCAGGAAAACGAAACGTGGGCCCGCTTCGTTGATCGTTTTCAAAGGGAGATAATGGAGGTGCAAAACGTCGATCCAGAGTTATATAGGGTCGCTCTGATGCATGGCCTCAGGGAGGGGCCGCTGAAATTTGAAGCTCAAATCAGGGAGCCAAAATATACCAGGAGATGATTAGTCTGGCTAACAAAATTATCAGGGGAGAAAAGACCAATCCTGGTTATGTTGCCAAATTGCTCAGCAATAACGATCAGTTAATCCCGCATCAACTCATCAGCAACGTTACAATCATCCATCTCGGCCTGATTTCGAACCCCGGGCTCAGAGGGGGAGGAATCTAAAGCCTAAACAACCATTTCTCGGCCATCAACGGTTTCAAGATCAGAAACCGCCGTTGGCCATCGCCCCCACTCAACCCATGGGAGTTCCGCAAATAATGCCCGTATATCTGCCGCAGTACATCGCACAACCATCCCCAACTATCCCATCCATCCGATAGGATGAATCTCAGAGTCGTTCACCCCTCTCAACGTCACCATGAACGAGGTCGTGCAGATTCTCCAAAAGAGGCCTGACTTCAAGAGGCCTCCTCCCTTGAAATCAGAAGTTCGCAACCGGAACCCTAACTTTTATTGTGAATATCATAAAGAGGAAGGGCATCAGACTGAGGATTGCCGGGGCCCTCCGGTGGTTGATAGAGAAGCTCCTGAAAGAGGGGAAGCTCCGAGGGTTGATTCGGCAAGAAACCCCGGTTGAGCCGCGAACCGAGAAGAAGAAGGAAGTGGTCGAAGTGACCTGGGAGTGTGCTGATGTGGAAGAGGCAGGTTGCTATGGGGATATACATCCCACAACCGAGTGTATAGAGGTGAATGACGTTGGCCCTCTTGGCAACGTCTATTGCATTCATGGTGGGGCAGGAGTAGAATCTTCTCGGAAATCTAGCATCGGGAGAGTTACGAAGCAAGAAGTGGCAGTCGCCTCCACTTCTACTCCAAAAAGGGCGGGTCCGTTACCTTCGGCCAAGAAGATCTTTCCTCAAATGCAAATCCTTTTGATGATGCAGTGGTGATAAATGCGGTTATTGAAACTAAACCGTGCACAAAATTCTGATTGATACCGGCAGCTCAGTTAATCTCATTTTCCGTGAAAACATTCGAAGCCCTTAAAACTGGAAAGTCTTTACTCTCCACGGAAGGGCCCCTCTATGGCTTCTCGAGAGAGAAGAAGGAAGTGGAGGGGTGCGTAAAGCTTTTGGTATCGCTGGGGGGTATAACAAAGCTGATAAACTTCGTGGTGGTGGAAGCCCCGAGGCAGCTACTGTGCAATTTTCGGAAGGCCAATTCTGAACGCTTACAGAGCGGTAGTATCTACTTTCCATTTGGCCTTGAAGTTCGCCGCTGAGGGGCGTCAATATCGGATCCGGAGTGATCCAAGGGTTGCTCGCGAATGCTATGTAAAGACAGTTAATGTGATCACCGAGGCACCACTTCACAAGGCTCAGAATGACATCTACGAGGTGTCCAAGCTCCCTGAGGAAATCAAAGAAAGCACAGAGCGGAAAGGAGTTTACCTGGAACCTGCCAGGAGATCCAAGAAGTCCCCATTGCTGAAAGGGAAGAGAAGAAGCTGATCATCAACGCCGAGCTGTCGGAAGAGGAAAAAGCTCAACTAACCTCCTGCCTGTTGGAGAACTTGGACATCTTCGCCTGGTCAGCGGAGGACATGCCTGGGTAGATCCAGACGTAGCATGCCATCACCTCAACGTCTCTCCTGAATTCAAGCCGATCCAACAAAAGAAGAGGGAGGTGGCAACAAAGCTGGCATTGCCCATCAGAGAGGAGGTTTCCAAGCTCCTAAAAGCGGGTTTTATTTCTGAAATTCAATATCCAACGTGGATGTCAAACATTGTAATGGTTCCAAAAATCTGGTGGGAAGTGGCGCATGTGTGTGGACTTCACAAAGCTCAATAAAGCGTGCCCCAAAGATTGCTATCCCTTGCCTCGGATAGATGTTTTAGTAGATTCCGCGGTAGGATATAATTTCATGAGCTTTCTAGATGCATTTTCTGGTTATCACCAGATTAAGATGCATAAACCTGATATCCCGCATACATCCTTCATTACCAATGATGGATGTTATTGTTATCTTGTCATGCCCTTCGGGCTCAAAAATGCGGGGGCGACATATCAGAGGATGATGGACACAGTATTCAAAAAACAGAAAGGGAGAAATCTTGAAGTATATGTAGACGATCTTCTTCTAAAAAGTAAACCTTTTTCAATCCATCTGAAAGACCTCGTAGAGACGTTCGCTACTCTGCGGAGGTTCAAATTAAAACTAAATCCTTTGAAATGTGTGTTTGGGGCCAACAAAGGAAAATTTCTGGGACACCTTCTCACTCCTAATGGCCTCGCGCCAAAACCCAGATAAAGTAAAGGCCATCCTGGGACATGACCCCTCCTCGCAATCCGAAGGAAGTGCAGCAACTTGGGGGGAGGTTGGCAGGATTAAGCCGATTCATTTCCAAGTCAGGGGATAAAAGCGCTCCATTCTTCAAAAACACTTAGGGGAGGATCTAAGTTCGAATGGAGTGAAGAGTGCGATAATGCTTTCGAACAGTTGAAAAAGCAGTTAACCTCAACCCCTCTTCTTCAAAGCCCTCGCGAAGGGGAAACACTATTCTTATACTTGGGAGTGGCCCAGATGCGATAAGCTCTGTCCTGGTACGGGAAGAAAAAAAGAAGCAGTTTCCTATATATTATGTCAGCCACATCCTCAAAGATTGCGGAAACTAGATATTCAATCTTGGAGAAATTAGCCTTGGCTTTGGTCATGTCATCACGAAGGCTCCGCCCCTATTTTCAGGCTCATCCCATTCAGGTGGTCTCGGACCATCCACTAAAGAGCATCTTGGAAAAGCCGGATCATTCAGGAAGGTTGGCCAAATGGGCAATCGAGCTAAGTGAGTTCGAAATATTATACATTCCCAGAACGGCAATAAAGGCACAAGTATTGGCAGATTTCTTGGTAGACACGATGGAGTCTAATCCAGAACAAGTAGTGCAATCTCCCTTGGCTTTGGATCATTTATGTGGATGGGGCTTCTGGCAGAAACTCTGTGGGAGCCGGAGTGGTTCTGATCAGTCCAAATGGCATCAGGCTGGAGCAGGCTATCAAATTCTTCTTTTCAGTTACAAATAACCAGGCCGAATACGAAGCATTCTTGGCCGGCTTGAGACTCGCGAAGGAGCTTGGGATAGAACACTTTCATGTGAAAACTGATTCTCTTGTGATGGCTTCGCAGGTTCTAGGGAATTATGAAACAAGAGAACCGATATTGAGAAAGTATCTATTTTTAGCTAAGAAAGAAATTGGGAGATTCAAATCCTTCATTATCGAACATATTCCGAGAACACAGAATGAAGAGGCAGACGAATTGTCAAGTTTGGTCTTCCATCAGGAGGGGGTGACCTCAGAACTCTTTCGTCCGGCAATAGATGAGACAGAGGAAGAGGAGCTCATGCAGATCGATCAGCATCCTTCCTGGAAAGACCCCTATGAATTATTTCTGTCAAAAGGAGAGTTTCATTCATCAATCAGGGACAGAAATAGGTTCAAAAGAAAGGCAGCCTACTACTACTTGATGGCAGGAATCCTGTATAGGAAAACTCTGATTTCTCCCTCAGCGCGATGTGTCTCAGAAGAAGAAATTCCGATCATACTTCAGGAAATTCATTCAGGAGAGTGTGGTAGTCATTCAGGAGCGAAGACTTTGGAGAAAAGGATCTTGCGGCAGGGATATTTCTGGCCGACCATGAGGAAAGATGCTGAAGCATTTGCCAGGCGATGTGTCCAGTGCCAAAAGTTCGCTCCTCTTCAACATTTGCCTGCTCAGTCGCTCAGGTCGATAACCGCGCCGTGGCCCTTTGCAGTATGGGGAATGGATCTTATGGGACCCCTTTCCGATGGCCAGCGGTCAACGCCGTTTCATCCTTGTAATGATCGACTATTTCAGTAAGTGGATTGAGGCAAAAGCGCTGGCGAAAAACAACAACTCAAATTGTCAAAAACTTCATCTGGGGGGAAATAATCTGCCGGCATGGAATTCCGTTAGCAATTGTTACCGATAAGGGTCCACAGTTCAACAATTCCGAGATGAAAAGCTTCTGCGATCAGGCGGGAATTGATCTGCGATTTTCCTCAGTACATCATCCCAGGACCAATGGTCAGGTGGAAGCAGCGAACAGGCAAATCCGGCAGCTCTTGATGAAAAGGGTCTTAAATCAAAAAGGGAATTGGGCGGACCAGCTTCCTTCCATCCTTTGGACTCTTCGTACTACGCCATCTTCAGCTACAGAGGGAGACGCCGTTCAAACTATCTCATGGCTCAGAGGCCGTTGTTCCCGTAGAATTTGAAGTGGTCACATCCAAGGGTTATGTATGCAAAAGAGGGAGGAGAATCATGGATGGATGAAAATGATGAGGCTATGAGGTATAGTCTGGATCTGATCGAGGAGCTTCAAGACGAGGCAACTATCAGACAGGAGGAAGTTAAAAGGAGGATGGCAAAATATTTTGACAAGAATGTCAGAGTAAAGCAGTTCGCAAGCGGTGATTTGGTATTAAAGAAGGTAGATGCTGCAGCTAGGTCTGGTAATGTTGGAAAGCTGGATCCTAATTGGGCAGGACCTTTTATCATCAAAGAAGTATTAAAGAACGGGGCCTACCATCTCCACACCAGTGAAGGGGAAGACATCCCGCGTACTTGGAGCGGTGACGATCTTAAACGATTCTATCCTTGAATTATCTCTTTTATTCTCTACATCTCTTTTGGTATTAAATGAAAAGCCCTATACTGACACCTCTTCTTGTCTGATGGTTCTCTACATTGTGAATGTAAATATACATATCTCACTCCCCAAACCTCTGAGATATCGCCAAATTCTGCTCGAACCCCCTCGGATTGTAGTCGTAGCGTAAAACCCACCAAGACCATGTGATGCGGGGAGTTTTCGCACACGTGTAGTGGTAGCTTGCCAATTCCGCTGCGGAGGTCTTCAGAATTTTGGATCCCGGCCGATATCTGACACACCCCTGCATCAAGGGAGGTCTAGGTGATTGTCAGCTCTATCATGCCCCGAAGGGATATAGTTACATCTTTGATGATCTTTCTGAGGAAAGCAATGTTCGCCGCCGAGGCCCACCTGCCCAACTGATCATCATAGTCTGTGACCATCGAATACTCATAGGTACTCTCGAAACGGTGCGTAGTTGGGCCCACAACTGAGTTGATCTCTCTGAGGAAAGCAATGTTCGCCGCCGAGGCCCACCTGCCCAATTGATCAACTCGGCTTGTAACCCTAGGCAAGAGAGCGGATGAGTCGTTTACAGCTCTTATGACCACTTGAGGAAAGCAATGTTCGCCGCCGAGGCCCACCTGCCCATTTGGTCATTTGAGTCTGTACATACCTTTTTTATTCTCTCTACAGGGAGGCATTTGCCTCTTATGGTTTCTTGTATAAGAACAATTCGAGGAAGATTTGGTTAAAACAGGTGCAGGTGTTCGTCTACCCTAATAAAGGGTTATGATATTAAGACCGTGCGGTCTGAACATCCAAACCGAACGGTCTGATTGGATATAAGTTGGGATATTTCCTGGCAATTATATAATGACCCGAGTGGTTATCCAACCGGGCGACCTTATCAATTTTTTAATTGGGTATCTCCGGAACCGATCATCTATTACCCGGGTGGCATTCAAGCCGGGCGGGTCCATTCATCTTTTATGAGTTGATATTTCGGGAACTAATATATATAATTGCTCGGATCTCATTCTGGCCGGACGGTTTTATCTATCTATCCATCCTTTAATAAGTTGGATGTTTTTTAGATTGTCATATGATTATCCGGATTGTGTTCTAGCCGGGCGAATCTGTCTGTCTTTAAACTAAGTTGGAAATCTTCGAAGCTGATCATCTATTACCCGGGTGGCATTCAAGCCGGGCGGGTCCATTCATCTTTTATAAATTGATATTTCTGGAACTAATATATATAATTGCTCGGATCTCATTCTGGCCGGACGGTTTTATCTATCTATCCATCCTTTAATAAGTTGGATGTTTTTAGATTTAGTCATATGATTATCCGGATTGTGTTCTAGCCGGGCGAATCTGTCTGTCTTTAAACTAAGTTGGATATCTCCAAAGCTGATTATCTGATTGTCCGGGTTGTATTCAAACCGGGCGGGATCATCCATCCTTTATAAAGATTGAATATTTCTGGAGCTAATTATATGATCGCTCGGGTTACATTTTGACTGAATCGGATCTATCTATCTCTCCATTCTATCAAGTTGTATTTCTGGATCTGGCTATATGATCCGGGTTGAATTTTAAACCGGCCGGGCACTATCTATTCCTGAATGAATAGTCGAAATTGGATATTTCTGGATCTGAATATATGGTCGCTCGGATTGTGCCCTAACCGATCAGGTTAAGCTATTTCTTAGCGAAAATTATCTCTAGACACAATGGATTACTCGCCAGGACTGAATTCGAACCGCGTGAAAGTTGTTCATTATTTATAGCAGCAAGTATAAAGTATCTTCAAATGAAAGAAGCCGCGCGGTCTATATTATAGTCGCGTATGTCTATGTGTTATGGTTCATACTATCAGAAATGAGGCGTGTTGAGATCTAAACAAGTAATCGCACGGTTCGGACAAAGGATCGTCGAAGATAATCCATCATCACTTATGCTCGGACCAGGATGTTCGCGCGGTTGGATCATAAAGAGCAAAGAAAAGAGACAAGGTATCACAAGTAAGTAATAATAGAAGGACAATCAGACAGGTAAAATCTCTGTTTCATTTTTCAAAATGTGTTTACAAAATATTGACCGCCCGGCCAACAAAAAGAAACCGGCGGTTACAAAAATCAAAACAAAAGACAAGGGCACTAGTCTGCCGATTCTTTCTTCTTCTTCTTGACAGGAGAATTTGAGTCCGCACCATCGATGTCAGCCTCCGGCGAATAACCTTCGCTTAATGAGGAGGAGCCGGATGAACTGCTGTCACTAGACCCGCCCGGTCTTGCTTGCAGAACCGGTGGTTCCAGAGGACAAGCTGTCCTCGTCGTCGTCATCGCTGGCATCACCATCCGCGTCGGCTTCTTCAGCGGCTTCACCACTTCCGTCGCCTCCTTGATGGAGCACGATCTCCCTGCCCGCGTCGGCCTCGGCCTCCTCGCCTACCTTGGATTTTCCTTTTTTCCTTCGGCTGATTTCGTCAAGTTGGACCTTCAAGGCGGGGAAGAGGTCGGAGAAGGTGGTTCCATCAAATCCTTCACACAGACCGCCCCGGTCACCTATGAGACCCAAGGCTTTGTCGATCCCCTGGGCCACATGAGGCAGCACTTCATCTTGGAAGGCCGGGTTGGTCACCTCATATTGCTTCTGCAAGAAGAGGAAAAATGAGTTAGGCCGCTCGGGCTAAACAAAGGGAACCGCGTTGTCTTTTGAGAAACTCACCGCCACGACTTCTTGAAACCGCGCGTTCTCCTCTCGAAGCCGCGTATTCTCCGCAGCCTGCTCCTCGTACTTCTTCTCCAGGTGTTTCTGAACAGAAACTAGCCGCTTATACGCCAGGGCCATGAAGTGGTTGGCCGAAAACCCCCAGGCGCCGGCTTGAGCCGCTAGCCGGGGGAGCTCTTCTTCAGGGGTTCTCATCAGCTTCCTTAAAGTCTTTCGACCATACAAGGCGGCCCCAGCGGCTAGGGCATGGCGTTCAATTTTGTCGCTCCCCCATGGAGGAAGAGCGGTGGATACCCGGATCCGGCTTCCATCCCTATGCCAAAGGACGGTCGGATTGCCCTGCAGATCGGGCGGGTTCCCACAAGAGCGAAGGAGCTCGTAGTCATCAGGAGAAGCCGGGCCTTCTTCCTCAGACGATAGCGATCTGTTTCGCTTTAGCCTCTTCTCCCTTTGAGTCAAAACCGGGACGACTGGCGTGACCGGCTTGTTCGCAGGGACGGCGTGGGCAGCTGTAAAGAGAAAACAAAAGTGTAAATAACGAAGTCCGCACGGTTACATACAGGCGGTCAAAAAGAACTTACTATGCTCAGGGAGGATATCCTCCAGCTCCGAGAACAGCGGGATGTAGTGGTTGATATCCAACCGCTCGTTCTCAAGGAACGCGAAGGTGTCCGCCTCAATCTTTCCGACCTGAGGGATCTGGAAAACTTCTTCCCCTCGGACTTGCGGGTTGGTCTGCAATAGTCCGAAGTTGCCTTCAAGCATTACGAACCGCTCCGACCAGTCGGAGACTTTGTTCGCCAAATTGACGATCTTCAACCCATGGTAGCCGAAGTAGAGGTGCCCCCTGTAAGCTGAAGTCCCCGAGTCGGAGGCAGCCCGCACCGAGAAGAACTTTCTGAATAGGTCGAGGGAGAACCTGATCCGCTCGAACCGCAGGTACGAGATGAAACTATATATGGAGGCGATGGAGTTCGGTGGAAGTTGACCGGGTACGACCCGTAATGGTCGAAGATGGCTATGACTTCAAGCGGCAGTGGAAACTTGAAGCCATATTCGAAGTGGTCGACCGGGATAGCTATCTGGTGCGGATTGGAAGAGTTAATCCGCTCATCGCGTAGAGGAAGCCGCGCGAGTAGATTACTCCCTGCCATGTGTTTTGCGATGAAATCGTCCAGTTCGCTCTGAGTAAGGCGGCATTCCGGATGGTCCCCCGAATGGAATGCTAAGGCCGCATCAGCTCGGACGGCTTTAACTTTAACAGGTCGCTGCGACTTGTTCTTGGATCGCGCCATCCGGAAATCGTGAGAATGACTTCGAAGAATTCCCTACTTATAGATTTCTATGATCTGTGAATATTAAAATCATATCGCGACTATACATTCTAACCGCGCGGTCAATGACCTAAGTGGTTAGATTCACCAGAAAAATAAAAGAAGCAAAGGCATCCAGGAAAACAGAAGCAAGCATACATCACAGATCGAGCGACCTGAAGTCGGTTCGAATAAAGCATGAGATCTAAAACAGAACACAAAGTATAGCGGTTAAATAAGAGACCGCACGAGTTATCCAGAATACAAGACAGAAAACATTGTTCAAACCAATAAGCCACGCTTATAGTACAAATTGTTCTCAAAGGCCGGTCACGGCTGACGGCGTTCTGGGGAGACATCCTCTCTGTGAAGTCGCGCGACCTGGTCACTGGTTGTGTTCAGGAGAGAGTAAATCTGGCTTGTATGATAATGAAGGTGGTTGATTGTGCTATGAAGCCGCCCGGCATCCCTTTCGACCCGCGTAGCGGCAATCATACGGGGGGTTGCGGCGGCCTCGTCAATCATTGGATCAGCCGCCCGGACTGGGGGAGGATTCGAGCCCGCTCCAATAGTCGGGCGGCTAACAGCTACCACCCCATCGTTCATATTTCGCCGACCAGCGGCGACTTCTCTGGTTAAACGCAGGAATTTATCCTGGTAATATTTCGAGTCGCTCTCAAATTTAGCAGAGGCTCTCTTCTCCTTCTCCAGTTGAGCAGTTAGAGCAGCTCGCGTAGCCACCACTGCTGCCCGCGCGGCCTCAAGCTGAGTCTCCAGGACTTTCTCCTTTTCTGAGCCGGATTTCCTATTGATCTCCGACTGCGCCTTCAGCGCCTCTTCAGCCTTCTTCCTCGCATTCTGCTCAGCCTCCAGAACGGTCCGAGTGGCGGCCTCCCGGTCTTCTACCTCCTTCAAGCGGGCTCTCAGGTTGACCAGATCTTCCTCGAGATGGTCAAACAGCTGCGGTCCTTCCGGCAAAGTCGTTGCACTGGTTGGAATCAGTGGAACTAACGGAGGCAGGCTGGCCTCAAGGTCGCCCGGCTTCGTAACCTGATCCACGCTATCTGAAAGAAGCCGCTCGGTTATGAAAAGTAAGAGCATGCAACGCCATATATATATATACAAATGAACATAAATACAAGAGCAGTGCCTGGACGGACAGGCCACTTAGACCGTTCCGGATTCACTAATTTATTATGGCAAGGCCGCGGAATGGAGAAGCGGACAGCTTTATAGTCCGTGGAGCCCTTACCTGCCACAAGAGGATCAGGCCGCGACGGCTTGTTCAAAGCTCGTTCCGCCCCCTCCTTCTTCACCATCATTATTTCTTCCCCGGTCATCGCTGGGGGAACTTCCTCCCGCGCTTTCGGCACTTCTTCAAGCTCCCTCGTTCTCTCTTCGACCTCCAAGGCAGTCCGGGCGGCAGCTTCTCGTTCTTCGGCCTCCGTCCGAGCGGTCTCTTCAGGCCGGACTGTATTATCAGTAGCAGAGGGATTTTGTCTGGAAACAATCGGGCTGTCAAGAAGCTGATCTCGCTTCACCAGCTCATCCATACCCCTGAAGATCCCATTAAAAGATAAGCTGCTCGCCGAGTCCGGAGGCAGTTCGCCCGGTTTCGTATCAGGGGTAGCCGGTGATTCATTTGACTTGTTGGGTGGAGGAGTTGCAAGGCCTAGCTCCTCCTTTAGTCGCGAATTGGTCTGGAGGAGGGATTCGGTCGGTTTCTTAAGAGCCGCCCTTTCCTTAGCGGCTAACCTCTTGACTTTCTTCGTTATCCGCTCGGTCACGGACCCGGTCTTCTTCCTTTTCCTCTCCTTCTTGCTCGGAGGCTGGGCTAACTTCTTTGGAAGGGCTGGGGTAGTCGTCCACGGACAAAGGGGTATTCAGATCGCCCGCCCTTGGGGAGTTGACCGCCTCTTCCTCCAAGTTTCTAACTAGCAGATGGGGGTTCCCAGAAGGAGTAATCTCCATGCCAAACGAGTCGTTTTCGCCGGTCTTCTTCGAAGGGCTACCGGTATCAGCTTTTTCAGGAGGAGCGGTCTCCTCTTTGTTCAGCGGGTTGGCGACCTGTTGACCAGGGTCTTCTGAAGGAATCAGCGGGTCACCAAGAAGAGGCCTCGAACTGTTCGCCACGGGCTCTGCAGGAGTCTTGGGAGTTGTTAAGTCCACGACCGGTTTGAGGCTATCCGCTGCGGCCTTCTCGACCCGCTTTCCTCTTTTTCCGATCCTTCCGGTCTTGCTTTTCTGTCTCCTTATTCGACTTCTCCGACGGCTCGCGCCTCTTATCTTCCGCCCTCTTCTGATCTCCGCTGGGATCCACGCAGTCTAGCACAGCGTCTAAGAAGTCCATTGCTGAAGAATCGCCGGTCTTAAAAATTCTAATCGCAACTGGCGAGTAATACCCCGTGATTTCAGGAAAAACTCCGCAGAATGAATTCTCTTGGCTCTCTTATAGAATTTAAGGCAGGTCGGATGCGGTCTCCCGGTCAAAGCTAATATTTTTGAAATTCTCTTGAGATTTGAAAATATGCGGGGATTATGTTTGCCCGGAAAACCGCTTCTCGGGTTGGACCATTAGCAGACCGCTCGAACTCCTGGGTCAGGCCGCTGGGTCCCGGGATCAGCGGTTCCCAGTTCAAGAAGGGCCAGGCCGGGCGGCCTGGTGTCATTTCCGGATCGCCCCCAAAGGGAGAAGATCGTCAAGAGCTAAGGCAAAAAGTTCATCCGCAGTCTCAGCTAGAAGGCCGCGCGGGTTGTCCCATAGAAAACTCGAGGTTCCAGCCCCGAAGAACAGGCCGGGGCTCCAGATCAAAGGCTATCCAAGTTACCTCGTGAAGATCGGCTAAGTCATGACCAGAAGGCAGACCGCGGCCTCAATCTCCAAACCGCGCGGTCTGCATTATTGACTTGGGCCCGGTGTCCTCAGCCTCAAGCAAGACAGGTCGGAAGAGCAAGCCGCCAAGCCGCGCGGCTTCTTTCTTTTTTCTTCCTTGTGCATCCCGTCACCGCCTGCCCGTTTCTCCTGTACCCGGGCAGGTGGTTATTTTATCCCTGCCCATTCGGGCAGGCCCCCAAGCCTATAAATAGGGGGCGGCACTGTTCACAAGACACGCACACTCGAATCGAAGAGCTCGCTTGTCGGAGCTCCAGTCTCGAGTTTCTGGTCTCGCGAACTGTTTGACCGGCCGGCTTCTGCTTTCCTGCACTTGTAACCGCTACTTTTCAATCAAAGGAAAGCCCGTCGCAAGAGTGGCATTTGCCGCGGCGGGCGAAGTCCGGCCTCGACCGCTGCCAGCGGTCTAAATTCTCTAACCAAATAGTAACCGATAATCCGCAGCCCTCGATTTTCTTCGTGAGCGCACTTTTGAATCGAACACCGGGTATCCGGCAAAGAAGAACGCAGCAGGGGAGGATCAAGAGGGGGGAGATAAGACACCAGTTCGCCCGGCTTCGGAATCAAACCACGGTCATCTGCAATAAGAGAAAATAGTCAAGGAGTGCTCAAAAGGAAACCGCTTCCATCGAATTTTCCTCGCTTACAAGCCGCGGAAGTTTGAATTGAATTTGGGCGGACAGGTCGCCTTGCCAGCTCGGTATCGAACTTTCGGCGTTGTTCTCTCCACGATCTTTCACTTTGCCTCCGCTTAGCAGCAGAAAATTGAGCGGCGGAGGGAAAGAAGCTAGGCGACGGGTTCAACAATGAAGCGCGCGACTTGTTTCGAGGCCGCGGCACGAAAAAATGAACAGAGGGGTAATCCGCTCCCCTTTTACCTTGCAGCAAAAGATTGGATTGCGGCGGAGGCGGCCTGGCGAGTTGGTCTCTTACTCGCTCCGCCTTCACCTGCATAAGTCGCAGACCAGCCGCCACGCTATCTTCAGTTGCGACCTCAGGAAGGATGGCCTCCTTAAGGCTGGTCGCATCCTCAGACAGGGCGGATCCCTTCTCTCCTGGCGGATTGGCAGCCTGTAGTTCGGAAGAAGTCCTCAGTTGTTCATCCTGCTTCTGAAAAGAATCAAAATCCTTGAGGAGGTCGCTTACGGAAATACTATGGGCGTCAATCGAAACCTGGTCATTCGGCTGGGGGGAAGGAGTAATCAGGCCTTCTGAAACTTCATTCTCGCGCGACTTGCCTTGCAGGCTGTCCGCTTTCGATCTCTTCATTTTCTTAAGAAGCCTGTCCGCCGCGGACTCTTCCCTCTTCCTCTTATTCGACTTTTGACCGGTTGCTTTTTCCGGACTATCCTCGATGTTGACTATTGGGGTTTGTTGTTCGCTCGGCCTGGGGGAGTCGACTGTCTCACCTTTATCTCTAATTTTTAAATGAAAATCCCCAGACGGGGTGACCTCCATCTTAAAGGACTTATCCCCATCGCCCTTCTGGGAAGCAGCCTCCAAATTTGTCTTACCCGGCGAAGAGGGCGGGCTGTTTCTTTTATCAGAAAAGATTGGGGGATCAGCTGGTGGCGGGTTCAGACAGCTTTCCACATTTTTGGTAGACAAAACGACCGATTGCTCAGGAAGCAGTTCGGTCGGCTTACTCCCCTCCTGCTTAGATGACAAATCGATTGTTAACCCCGCAGGCAGGTTGGTAGTGTTACTCGCAGAAGCAACGGTTACGGTCTTATCAGGTCGCTTCACCTTTTTCTTCTTCTTCTCTTTCGCGCGGTCTCTCTCGCGATTCTTCCCGAACCTCTTGAGAACTTCCAGCTCAGCCATCAGGTTCACCATCTTTTTCGGGCTGTTCAATCCGAAAGCCCTAACCGCAATAGGCGAGTAGTGACTCGTGGTAACAATAGAGTTATGCCAGAATCGAAGCTTCTGGAACATTTATAACCAACAGGGTAAAGTCGACGCGGTCTCCGGCTAGCACTGATATTTTCGAAATCTTCATGGAAATTTAAAAATATGCGGGGATTATGTTTACCCGGGAGACCGCTTTCAAGAGGATTATTCGCAGACCGAGCGGTTTGCAGATCCAAGTCGCCCGGCTCAGGCTAAGCAAGCTCCATCAGCACCAGCTAACACAGGTCGAGCGGTCTGTAATAATTCAGGCCGCCCCCAAGAACCAGAGGTGATCCAAGCCCAAGTCCTACAGGGCAAGTCGCGATCTCAAGTCGGAGGTCGCGCGGTTTATGCCACGAAGGCAAGCCAAGGTCCAAAGCCAAAGAACAGGTCGCGGTCTCAAGACAGAGACCGAGCGGGTAGAATCGTCACCTTTGCTGCATCATCTCCAACTTCTGGTCAGATAAGTCGGAAGGTCAGCACGCCAAGCCGCGCGGCTTATTTTCTTTCCTTCTTTGTGTATCCCGTCACCGCCTGCCCGTTTCTCCTGTACCCGGGCAGGCGGTTATTCTATCCCTGCCCGCTCGGGCAGGCCCCCAAGCCTATAAATAGGGGGCGGCACTGTTCCCAAGGGGGGCACACTCAAATCTAGGAGCTCGCTTGTTTGAGCTGCGGACTCGAGTTTCCCGTCTTGCGGACTGTCTGACCGGCCGGCTTCTCTTTTTCTGCACTTGCAGCCCGCTGTAACCACTTTTCTTTAATCAAAGGAAAGCCCATCGCAGGAGTGGCATTTGCCGCGACGGGCGAAGTCTGGCCTCGACCGCTGCTAGCGGTCTCATCTTTCTGCGCAAAAAGTAACCGGCAACCCGCAGCCTCCGGTTTCCCTCGGAGGTGCATTCTCGGATTCAACAATTTGGACCGAAATCTTACATTACTAGTAGAACCCCACTGTATATCGACCTCTAAACGAGCTTGAATGGGTTAAAATTGTTCTCCATTGGATTTAAGGCTCCTATCTCATTCTGAAAAGGTGTTCTTTGGAGCTAAATTTCGCATTACCGCTGCAACCGGCTATATATTGATAACTAAATGAACTGGAATGGGTAAATCTTGTGCTCCAATGAACGTAGTGCTCCGAGCTTATTCTGAAATGGCGTTGTGGGGTAAAATCAGACAACCAGATCAAAAGTTATTGATGTTTAATGTTTGAGTGTCATTTGGAGCTAAATCTCTTATTTTCGCTACAAACCGCATCTAAAATTCTTTCATTTTGAAATTTATGTGTCATTTGGAGCAAAATCTCGCATTACCAGTAGAACCCACTGTATATCGACCTCTAAACGAGCTTGAATGAGTTAAATTTGTTCTCCATTGGATTTAGGGCTCCTATCTCATTCTGAAAAGGTGTCCTTT
This sequence comes from Dactylorhiza incarnata, assembly GCA_033032865.1. Classification (NCBI taxonomy): domain Eukaryota; kingdom Viridiplantae; phylum Streptophyta; class Magnoliopsida; order Asparagales; family Orchidaceae; genus Dactylorhiza; species Dactylorhiza incarnata. The sequence goes on along the minus strand of JAWHQI010001599.1, from coordinate 49,852 downwards.
GGAGCTAAATTTCGCATTACCGCTGCAACCGGCTATATATCGACAACTAAATGAACTGGAATGGGTAGATATTGTTCTCCAATGATCATAGTGCTCCAAGCTTATTCTGAAATGGTTTTGTGAGGTAAAGTCAGACAACCAGATCAAAAGTTATTGCTGTTTAAAGTTTGAGTGTCATTTGGAGCTAAATCTCTCACTTTCGCTACAAACCGCTTCTAAAATTGTCTCATTTTGAAATTTATGTGTCATTTGGAGCAAAATCTCGCATTACCAGTAGAACCCACTGTATATCGACCTCTAAATGAGCTTGAATGGGTTAAAATTGTTCTCCATTGGATTTAGGGCTCCTATCTCATTCTGAAAAGGTGTCCTTTGGAGCTAAATTTCGCATTACCGCTGCAACCGGCAATATATCGACAACTAAATGAACTGGACTGGGTAAAACTTGTGCTCCAATGGATGTAGTGCTCCGAGCTCATTCCGAAAAGAAGTTGTGGGGTAAAATCAGACAACCGAATCAATAGTTATTGCTGTTTAAAGTTTAAGTGTCATTTGGAGCTAAATCTCTCACTTTCGCTACAAACCCTATCTATAATTTTTCCATTTTAAAATTTATGTGTCATTTGGAGCAAAATCTCGCATTACCAGTAGAACTCACTGTATATCGACCTCTAAACGAGGTTGAATGAGTTAAAATTGTTCTCCATTTGATTTAGTGCTGCTATCTCATTCTGAAAAGGTGTCCTTTGGAGCTAAATTTCGCATTACCGCTGCAATCCGCTATATATCGACAACTAAATGAACTTTAATGGGTAAAACTTGTGCTCCAATGAATGTAGTGCTCCGAGCTCATTCCGAAAAGGTGTTGTGGGGTAAAATCAGACAACCGGATTAAAAGTTATTGTTGTTCAAAGTTTAAGTGTCATTTGGAGCAAAATCTCTCACTTTCGCTACAAACCGCATCTAAAATTCTTTCATTTTGAAATTTATGTGTCATTTGGACCTAAATCTTACATTACTAGTAGAACCCCACTGTATATCGACCTCTAAACGAGCTTGAATGGGTTAAAATTGTTCTCCATTTGACTTAAGGCTCCTATCTCATTCTGAAAAGTTATCCTTTGGAGCTAAATTTCGCATTACCGCTGCAACCAGCTATATATCAACAACTAAATGAACTGGAATGGGTAAATCTTGTGCTCCAATGAACGTAGTGCTCCGAGCTTATTCCGAAAAGGTGTTGTGGGGTAAAATCGGACAACCAGATCAAAAGTTATTGCTGCTTAAAGTTTGAGTGTCATTTGGAGCTAAATCTCTCACTTTCGCTACAAACCGCATCTAAAATTCTTTCATTTTGAAATTTATGTGTCATTTGGAGCAAAATCTCGCATTACCAGTAGAACCCACTGTATATCGACCTCTAAACGAGCTTGAATGGGTTAAATTTGTTCTCCATTGGATTTAGGGCACCTATCTCATTCTGAAAAGGTGTCCTTTGGAGCTAAATTTCGCATTACTGCTGCAACAGGCTATATATCGACAACTAAAGGAACTGGAATGGGTAAATCTTGTGCTCCAATTAACATAGTGCTCCGAGCTTATTCCGAAAAGGTGTTGTGGGGTAAAATCAGACAACCAGATCAAAAGTTATTGCTGTTTAAAGTTTGAGTGTCATTTGGAGCTAAATCTCTCACTTTTGCTACAAACCACATCTAAAATTCTTTCATTTTGAAATTTATGTGTCATTTGGAGCAAAATCTCGCATTACCAGTAGAACCCACTGTATATCGACCTCTAAATGAGCATGAATTTGTTAAATTTGTTCTCCATTGGATTTAGGGCTCCTATCTCATTCTGAAAAGGTGTCCTTTGGAGCTAAATTTCGCATTACCGCTGCAACCGGCAATATATCGACAACTAAATGAACTGGAATGGGTAAATCTTGTGCTCCAATGAACATAGTGCTCCTAGCTTATTCTGAACTGGTGTTGTGGGGTAAAGTCAGACAACCAGATCAAAAGTTATTGTTGTTTAATGTTTGAATGTCATTTGGAGCTAAATCTCTCACTTTCGCTACAAACCGTTTCTAAAATTATATCATTTTGAAATTTATGAGTCATTTGGAGCAAAATCTCACATTACCAGTAGAAACCCACTGTATATCGACTTCTAAATGAGCTTGAATGGGTTAAAATTGTTCTCCATTGGATTTAGGGCTCCTATCTCATTCTGAAAAGGTGTCCTTTGGAGCTAAATTTCGCATTACCGCTACAACCGACAATATATCGACAACTAAATGAACTGGACTGGGTAAAACTTGTGCTCCAATGAATGTAGTGCTCCGAGCTCATTCCGAAAAGGTGTTGTGGGGATAAAATCAGACAACCGAATCAATAGTTATTGCTGTTTAAAGTTTAAGTGTCATTTGGAGCTAAATCTCTCACTTTCGCTAGAAACCCCATCTAAAATTCTTTCATTTTAAAATTTATGTGTCATTTGGAGCAAAATCTCGCATTACCAGTAGAACCCACTGTATATTGACCTCTAAACGAGCTTGAATGTTAAAATTGTTCTCCATTGGATTTAGGGCTCATATCTCATTCTGAAAAGGTGTCCTTTCGAGCTAAATTTTGCATTACTACTGCAACCGGCTATATATCGACAACTAAATAAACTTGAATGGGTAAAACTTGTGCTCCAATGAATGTAGTGCTCCGAGCTCATGCTGAAAAGGTGTTGTGGGGTAAAATCAGACAACAGGATCAAAAGTTATTGTTATTCAAAGTGTAAGTGTTATTTGGAGCAAAATCTCTCACTTTCGCAACAAACCGCATATAAAATTCTTTCATTTTGAAATTTATGTGTCATTTGGACCGAAATCTTACATTACTAGTAGAACCCCACTGTATATCGACCTCTAAACGAGCTTGAATGGGTTAAAATTGTTCTCCATTGGATTTAAGGCTCCTATCTCATTCTGAAAAGGTGTCCTTTGAAGCTAAATTTCGCATTTCCGCTGCAACCGGCTATATATTGATAACTAAATGAACTGGAATGGGTAAATCTTGTGCTCCAATGAACATAGTGCTCCAAGCTTATTCTGAAATGGTGTTGTGGGGTAAAGTCAGACAACCAGATCAAAAGTTATTGCTGTTTAAAGTTTGAATGTCATTTGGAGCTAAATCTTTCAATTTCACTACAAACAGCTTCTAAAATTGTTTCATTTTGAAATTTATGTGTCGTTTGGAGCAAAATGTCGCATTACCAGTAGAACCCACTGTATATCGATCTCTAAATGAGCTTGAATGGGTTAAAATTGTTCTACATTGGGTTTAGGGCTCCTATCTCATTATGAAAAGGTATTGTGGGTGAAAATCTGACAACCGGATCAAAAGTTACGGATGTTTGAAGTTTAGGTCTCCCTTCGAGCTAAATACCTTATTACCAACCCGGCTGTATATTGACCACTAAACAAACTAGAATGGGTAAAAATTGTTCTGCATTGGATGTAGGTCTCCGAGCTCATTCCAAAAAGGTGTTGTACGCAAAAATCGGACAACCAGATCAAAAGTTATGGCTGTTACAGTTTATGTGTCAAGAGAAGCAAAATTCATCATTACCATTGCAACCGACTGTATATTGACTTCTAAAATGAGCTGGAATGGTTTAAAATTGTGCTCCATTGGATGTATGCCTCCGAGCATATTCCGTAAAGGTGTTGTGGGCAACAATCAAACATACAAATCAAAAGTTATGGCTGTTAGAAGTTTAGGTGTAATTTGGAGCTAAATTTCGCATACCGCAGCAACTGGCTATATATCGACAACTAAATGTTCTGGAATGGGTAAAACTTGCGCTCCAATGAATGTAGTGCACCGAGCTCATTCCGAAAAGGTGTTGTGGGGTAAAATCAGACAACCGGATCAAAAGTTATTGTTGTTCAATGTTTAAGTGTCATTTGGAGCTAAATCTCTCACTTTCGCTACAAACCGCATCTAAAATTCTTTTATTTTGAAATTTATGTGGCATATGGACCTAAATCTTACATTACTAGTAGAACCCACTGTATATTGACCTCTAAACGAGCTTGAATGGTTTAAAATTGTTCTCCATTGGATTTAAGGCTCCTATCTCATTCTTAAAAGGTGTCCTTTGGAGCTAAATTTCGCATTACCGCTGCAACCGGCTATATATCGACAACTAAATGAACTGGAATGGGTAAATCTTGTGCTCCAATGAACGTAGTGCTCCGAGCTTATTCCGAAAAGGTGTTGTGGGGTAAAATCAGACAACCAGATCAAAAGTTATTGCTGTTTAAAGTTTGAGTGTCATTTGGAGCTAAATCTCGCATTACCAGTAGAACCCACGGTATATCGACCTCTAAACGAGCTTGAATGGGTTAAAATTATTCTCCATTGGATTTATGGCTCCTATCTCATTCTGAAAAGGTGTCCTTTGGAGCAAAATTTCGCATTACCGCTGCAACCGGCTATATATCAATAACTAAATAAACTGGAATGGGTAAATCTTGTGCGCCAATGAACATAATGCTCCGAGCTTATTCCGAAATGGTGTTGTGGGGTAAAGTCAGACAACCAGATCAAAAGTTGTGTTTAAAGTTTGAGTGTCATTTGGAGCTAAATCTCTCACTTTCTCTACAAACTGCATCTAAAATTCTTTCATTTTGAAATCGATGTGTCATTTGGAGCAAAATCTCGCATTACCAGTAGAACCCACTGTATATCGACCTCTAAATGAGCATGAATGGGTTAAAATTGTTCTCCATTGGATTTAGGGCTCCTATCTCATTCAGAAAAGGTGTCCTTTGGAGCTAAATTTCGCATTACCACTGCAACCGGCAATATATCGACAACTAAATGAACTGGACTGGGTAAAACTTGTGCTCCAATGAATGTAGTGCTCCGAGCTCATTCCGAAAAGGTGTTGTGGGGTAAAATCAGACAACTGAATCAATAGTTATTATTGTTTAAAGTTTAAGTGTCATTTGCAGCTAAATCTCTCACTTTCGCTAGAAACCCCATCTAAAATTCTTTCATTTTAAAATTTATGTGTCATTTGGAGCAAAATCTCGCATTACCAGTAGAACCCACTGTATATTGACCTCTAAACGAGCTTGAATGGGTTAAAATTGTTCTCCATTGGATTTAGGGCTCCTATCTCATTCTGAAAAGGTGTCCTTTGGAGCTAAATTTTGCATTACTGCTGCAACCGGCTATATATCGACAACTAAATGAACTTGAATGGGTAAAACATGTGCTCCAATGAATGTAGTGCTCCGAGCTCATGCTGAAAAGGAGTTGTGGGGTAAAATCAGACAACCGAATCAATAGTTATTGCTGTTTAAAGTTTAAGTGTCATTTGGAGCTAAATCTCTCACTTTCGCTACAAACCCTATCTAAAATTTTTCCATTTTAAAATTTATGTGTCATTTGGAGCAAAATCTCGCATTACCAGTAGAACCCACTGTATATCGTCCTCTAAACGAGGTTGAATGAGTTAAAATTGTTCTCCATTGGATTTAGTGCTGCTATCTCATTCTGAAAAGGTGTCCTTTGGAGCTAAATTTCGCATTACCGCTGCAACCCGCTATATATCGACAACTAAATGAATTTGAATGGGTAAAACTTATGCTCCAATGAATGTAGTGCTCCGAGCTCATTCGGAAAGGTGTTGTGGGGTAAAATCAGACAACCGGATCAAAAGTTATTGCAGTTCAAAGTTTAAGTGTCATTTGGAGCAATATCTCTCACTTTCGCTACAAACCGCATCTAAAATTCTTTTATTTTGAAATTTATGTGTCATATGGACCTAAATCTTACATTACTAGTAGAACCCACTGTATATTGACCTCTAAACGAGCTTGAATGGTTTAAAATTTGTTCTCCATTGGATTTAGGGCACCTATCTCATTCTGAAAAGGTGTCCTTTGGAGCTAAATTTCGCATTACTGCTGCAACAGGCCATATATCGACAACTAAAGGAACTTGAATGGGTAAATCTTGTGCTCCAATTAACATAGTGCTCCGAGCTTATTCCGAAAAGGTGTTGTGGGGTAAAATCAGACAACCAGATCAAAAGTTATTGCTGTTTAAAGTTTGAGTGTCATTTGGAGTTAAATCTCTCACTTTCGCTACAAACCGCATCTAAAATTCTTTCATTTTGAAATTTATGTATCATTTGGAGCAAAATCTCGCATTACCAGTAGAACCCACTGTATATCGACCTCTAAACGAGCTTGAATGGGTTAAATTTGTTCTCCATTGGATTTAGGGCACCTATCTCATTCTGAAAAGGTGTCCTTTGGAGCTAAATTTCGCATTACTGCTGCAACAGCCCATATATCGACAACTAAAGGAACTGGAATGGGTAAATCTTGTGCTCCAATTAACATAGTGCTCCGAGCTTATTCCGAAAAGGTGTTGTGGGGTAAAATCAGACAACCAGATCAAAAGTTATTGTTGTTTAAAGTTTGAGTGTCATTTGGAGCTAAATCTCTCACTTTTGCTACAAACCACATCTAAAATTCTTTCATTTTGAAATTTATGTGTCATTTGGAGCAAAATCTCGCATTACCAATAGAACCCACTGTATATCGACCTCTAAATGAGCATAAATGGGTTAAATTTGTTCTCCATTGGATTTAGGGCTCCTATCTCATTCTGAAAAGGTGTCCTTTGGAGCTAAATTTCGCATTACCGCTGCAACCGGCAATATATCGACAAGTAAATGAACTGGACTGGGTAAAACTTGTGCTCCAATGAATGTAGTGCTCCGAGCTCATTCCGAAAAAGTGTTGTGGGGTAAAATCAGACAACCGAATCAATAGTTATTGCTGTTTAAAGTTTAAGTGTCATTTGGAGCTAAATCTCTCACTTTCGCTACAAACCCCATCTAAAATTCTTTCATTTTAAAATTTATGTGTCATTTGGAGCAAAATCTCGCATTACCAGTAGAACCCACTGTATATCGACCTCTAAACAAGCTTGAATGGGTTAAAATTGTTCTCCATTGGATTTAGGGCTCCAATCTCATTCTGAAAAGGTGTCCTTTGGAGCTAAATTTTGCATTACCGCTGCAACCCGCTATATATCGACATCTAAATGAACTTGAATGGGTAAAACTTATGCTCCAATGAATGTAGTGCTCCGAGCTCATTCCGAAAAGGTGTTGTGGGGTAAAATCAGACAACCGGATCAAAAGTTATTGTTGTTCAAAGTTTAAGTGTCATTTGGAGCAAAATCTCTCACTTTCGCTACAAACCGCATCTAAAATTCTTTCATTTTAAAATTTATGTGTCATTTGGACCTAAATCTTACATTACTAGAAGAACCCCACTGTATATCGACCTCTAAAGGAGCTTGAATGATTTAAAATTGTTCTCCCTTGGATTTAAGGTTCCTATGTCATTCTGAAAAGGTGTCCTTTGGAGCTAAATTTCGCATTACCGCTGCAACCGGCTATATATCGACAACTAAATTAACTGGAATGGGTAAAACTTGTGCTCCAATGAATGTAGTGCTCCGAGCTCATTCCGAAAAGGTGTTGTGGGGTAAAATCAGACAACCGAATCAATAGTTATTGCTGTTTAAAGTTTAAGTGTCATTTGGAGCTAAATCTCTCACTTTCGCTAGAAACCCCATCTAAAATTCTTTCATTTTAAAATTTATGTGTCATTTAGAGCAAAATCTCGCATTACCAGTAGAACCCACTGTATATTGACCTCTAAACGAGCTTGAATGGGTTAAAATTGTTCTCCATTGGATTTAGGGCTCCTATCTCATTCTGAAAAGGTGTCCTTTGGAGCTAAATTTTGCATTACTGCTGCAACCGGCTATATATCGACAACTAAATGAACTTTAATGGGTAAAACATGTGCTCCAATGAATGTAGTGCTCCGAGCTCATGCTGAAAAGGTGTTGTGGGGTAAAATCAGACAACCGGATCAAAAGTTATTGTTGTTCAAAGTTTAAGTGTTAGTTGGAGCAAAATCTCTCACTTTCGCTACAAACCGCATCTAAAATTCTTTCATTTTGAAATTTATGTGTCATTGGGACCGAAATCTTACATTACTAGTAGAACCCCACTGTATATCGACCTCTAAACGAGCTTGAATGGGTTAAAATTGTTCTCCATTGGATTTAAGGCTCCTATCTCATTCTGAAAAGGTGTTCTTTGGAGCTAAATTTCGCATTACCGCTGCAACCGGCTATATATTGATAACTAAATGAACTGGAATGGGTAAATCTTGTGCTCCAATGAACGTAGTGCTCCGAGCTTATTTTGAAATGGTGTTGTGGGGTAAAATCAGACAACCAGATCAAAAGTTATTGCTGTTTAATGTTTGAGTGTCATTTGGAGCTAAATCTCTTATTTTCGCTACAAACCGCATCTAAAATTCTTTCATTTTGAAATTTATGTGTCATTTGGAGCAAAATCTCGCATTACCAGTAGAACCCACTGTATATCGACCTCTAAACGAGCTTTGAATGAGTTAAATTTGTTCTCCATTGGATTTAGGGCTCCTATCTCATTCTGAAAAGGTGTCCTTTGGAGGTAAATTTCGCATTACCGCTACAACCGGTTATATATCGACAACTAAATGAACTGGAATGGGTAGATATTGTTCTCCAATGATCATAGTGCTCCAAGCTTATTCTGAAATAGTGTTGTGAGGTAAAGTCAGACAACCAGATCAAAAGTTATTGCTGTTTAAAGTTTGAGTGTTATTTGGAGCTAAATCACTCACTTTCGCTACAAACCGCTTCTAAAATTGTTTCATTTTGAAATTTATGTGTCATTTGGAGCAAAATCTCGCATTACCAGTAGAACCCACTGTATATCGACCTCTAAATGAGCTTGAATGGGTTAAAATTGTTCTCCATTGGATTTAGGGCTCCTATCTCATTCTGAAAAGGTGTCCTTTGGAGCTAAATTTCGCATTACTGCTGCAACCGGCAATATATCGACAACTAAATGAACTAGACTGGGTAAAACTTGTGCTCCAATGGATGTAGTGCTTCGAGCTCATTCCGAAAAGGAGTTGTGGGGTAAAATCAGACAACCGAATCAATAGTTATTGCTGTTTAAAGCTTAAGTGTCATTTGGAGCTAAATCTCTCACTTTCGCTACAAACACTATCTAAAAATTTTCCATTTTAAAATTTATGTGTCATTTGGAGCAAAATCTCGCATTACCAGTAGAACTCACTGTATATCGACCTCTAAACGAGGTTGAATGAGGTAAAATTGTTCTCCATTGGATTTAGTGCTGCTATCTCATTCTGAAAAGGTGTCCTTTGGAGATAAATTTCGCATTACCGCTGCAACCCGCTATATATCGACAACTAAATGAACTTTAATGGGTAAAACTTGTACTCCAATGAATGTAGTGCTTCGAGCTCATTCCGAAAAGGTGTTGTGGGGTAAAATCAGACAACCGGATTAAAAGTTATTGTTGTTCAAAGTTTAAGTGTCATTTGGAGCAAAATCTCTCACTTTCGCTACAAACCGCATCTAAAATTCTTTCATTTTGAAATTTATGTGTCATTTGGACCTAAATCTTACATTACTAGTAGAACCCCACTGTATATCGACCTCTAAACGAGCTTGAATGGGTTAAAAATGTTCTCCATTGGATTTAAGGCTCCTATCTCATTCTGAAAAGTTGTCCTTTGGAGCTAAATTTCGCATTACCGCTGCAACCAGCTATATATCGACAACTAAATGAACTGGAATGGGTAAATCTTGTGCTCCAATGAACGTAGTGCTCCGAGCTTATTCCGAAAAGGTGTTGTGGGGTAAAATCAGACAACCAGATCAAAAGTTATTGCTGTTTAAAGATTGAGTGTCATTTGGAGCTAAATCTCTCACTTTCGCTACAAACCGCATCTAAAATTCGTTCATTTTGAAATTTATGTGTCATTTGGAGCAAAATCTCGCATTACCAGTAGAACCCACTGTATATCGACCTCTAAACGAGCTTGAATGGGTTAAATTTGTTCTCCATTGGATTTAGGGCACCTATCTCATTCTGAAAAGGTGTCCTTTGGAGCTAAATTTCGCATTACTGCTGCAACAGGCTATATATCGACAACTAAAGGAACTGGAATGGGTAAATCTTGTGCTCCAATTAACATAGTGCTCCGAGCTTACTCCGAAAAGGTGTTGTGGGGTAAAATCAGATAACCAGATCAAAAGTTATTGCTGTTTAAAGTTTGAGTGTCATTTGGAGCTAAATCTCTCACTTTTGCTACAAACCACATCTAAAATTCTTTCATTTTGAAATTTATGTGTTATTTGGAGCAAAATCTCGCATTACCAGTAGAACTCACTGTATATCGACCTCTAAATGAGCATGAATTTGTTAAATTTGTTCTCCATTGGATTTAGGGCTCCTATCTCATTCTGAAAAGGTGTCCTTTGGAGCTAAATTTCGCATTACCGCTGCAACCGGCAATATATCGACAACTAAATGAACTGGAATGGGTAAATCTTGTGCTCCAATGAACATAGTGCTCCTAGCTTATTCTGAACTGGTGTTGTGGGGTAAAGTCAGACAACCAGATCAAAAGTTATTGCTGTTTAAAGTTTGAATGTTATTTGGAGCTAAATCTCTCACTTTCGCTACAAATCGTTTCTAATATTATATCATTTTGAAATTTATGTGTCATTTGGAGCAAAATCTCGCATTACCAGTAGAACCCACTGTATATCGACCTCTAAATGAGCTTGAATGGGTTAAAATTGTTCTCCATTGGATTTAGGGCTCCTATCTCATTCTGAAAAGGTGTCGTTTGGAGCTAAATTTCGCATTACCGCTACAACCGACAATATATCGACAACTAAATGAACTGGACTGTGTAAAACTTGTGCTCCAATGAATGTAGTGCTCCGATCTCATTCCGAAAAGGTGTTGTGGGGATAAAATCAGACAACCGAATCAATAGTTATTGCTGTTTAAAGTTTAAGTGTCATTTGGAGCTAAATCTCTCACTTTCGCTAGAAACCCCATCTAAAATTCTTTCATTTTAAAATTTATGTGTCATTTGGAGCAAAATCTCGCATTACCAGTAGAACCCACTGTATATTGACCTCTAAACGAGCTTCAATGTTAAAATTGTTCTCCATTGGATTTAGGGCTCATATCTCATTCTGAAAAGGTGTCCTTTCGAGCTAAATTTTGCATTACTACTGCAACCGGCTATATATCGACAACTAAATAAACTTGAATGGGTAAAACTTGTGCTCCAATGAATGTAGTGCTCCGAGCTCATGCTGAAAAGGTGTTGTGGGGTAAAATCAGGCAACCGGATCAAAACTTATTGTTATTCAAAGTTTAAGTGTTATTTGGAGCAAAATCTCTCACTTTCGCAACAAACCGCATATAAAATTCTTTCATTTTGAAATTTATGTGTCATTTGGACCGAAATCTTACATTACTAGTAGAACCCCACTGTATATCGACCTCTAAACGAGCTTGAATGGGTTAAAATTGTTCTCCATTGGATTTAAGGCTCCTATCTCATTCTGAAAAGGTGTCCTTTGAAGCTAAATTTCGCATTTCCGCTGCAACCGGCTATATATTGATAACTAAATGAACTGGAATGGGTAAATCTTGTGCTCCAATGAACATAGTGCTCCAAGCTTATTCTGAAATGGTGTTGTGGGGTAAAGTCAGATAACCAGATCAAAAGTTATTGCTGTTTAAAGTTTGAATGTCATTTGGAGCTAAATCTTTCAATTTCGCTACAAACCGCTTCTAAAATTGTTTCATTTTGAAATTTATGTGTCGTTTGGAGCAAAATGTCGCATTACCAGTTGAACCCACTGTATATCGATCTCTAAATGAGCTTGAATGGGTTAAAATTGTTCTCCATTGGGTTTAGGGCTCCTATCTCATTATGAAAAGGTGTGGGTGAAAATCTGACAACCGGATCAAAAGTTACGGATGTTTGAAGTTTAGGTCTCCCTTCGAGCTAAATACCTTATTACCAACCCGGCTGTATATTGACCACTAAACAAACTAGAATGGGTAAAAATTGTTCTGCATTGGATGTAGGTCTCCGAGCTCATTCCAAAAAGGTGTTTGACGCAAAAATCGGACAACCAGATCAAAAGTTATGGCTGTTACAGTTTGTGTCAAGAGAAGCAAAATTCATCATTACCATTGCAACCGACTGTATATTGACTTCTAAAATGAGCTGGAATGGTTTAAAATTGTGCTCCATTGGATGTATGCCTCCGAGCATATTCCGTAAAGGTGTTGTGGGCAACAATCAAACATACAAATCAAAAGTTATGGCTGTTAGAAGTTTAGGTGTAATTTGGAGCTAAATTTCGCATTACCGCAGCAACTAGCTATATATCGACAACTAAATGAACTGGAATGGGTAAAACTTGCGCTCCAATGAATGTAGTGCACCGAGCTCATTCCGAAAAGGTGTTGTGGGGTAAAATCAGACAACCGGATCAAAAGTTATTGCTGTTCAATGTTTAAGTGTCATTTGGAGCTAAATCTCTCACTTTCGCTACAAACCGCATCTATAATTCTTTTATTTTGAAATTTATGTGGCATATGGACCTAAATCTTACATTACTAGTAGAACCCATTGTATATTGACCTCTAAACGAGCTTGAATGGTTTAAAATTGTTCTCCATTGGATTTAAGGCTCCTATCTCATTCTTAAAAGGTGTCCTTTGGAGCTAAATTTCGCATTACCGCTGCAACCGGCTATATATCGACAACTAAATGAACTGGAATGGGTAAATCTTGTGCTCCAATGAACGTAGTGCTCCGAGCTTATTCCGAAAAGGTGTTGTGGGGTAAAATCAGACAACCAGATCAAAAGTTATTGCTGTTTAAAGTTTGAGTGTCATTTGGAGCTAAATCTCTCACTTTCGCTACAAACCACATCTAAAATTCTTTCATTTTGAAATTTATGTGTCATTTGGAGCAAAATCTCGCATTACCAGTAGAACCCACGGTATATCGACCTCTAAACGAGCTTGAATGGGTTAAAATTATTCTCCATTGGATTTATGGCTCCTATCTCATTCTGAAAAGGTGTCCTTTGGAGCTAAATTTCGCATTACCGCTGCAACCGGCTATATATCAATAACTAAATAAACTGGAATGGGTAAATCTTGTGCGCCAATGAACATAATGCTCCGAGCTTATTCCTAAATGGTGTTGTGGGGTAAAGTCAGACAACCAGATCAAAAGTTGTGTTTAAAGTTTGAGTGTCATTTGGAGCTAAATCTCTCACTTTCTCTACAAACTGCATCTAAAATTCTTTCATTTTGAAATTGATGTGTCATTTGGAGCAAAATCTCACATTACCAGTAGAACCCACTGTATATCGACCTCTAAATGAGCATGAATGGGTTAAAATTGTTCTCCATTGGATTTAGGGCTCCTATCTTATTCTGAAAAGGTGTCCTTTGGAGCTAAATTTCGCATTACCGCTGCAACCGGCAATATATCGACAACTAAATGAACTGGACTGGGTAAAACTTGTGCTCCAATGGATGTAGTGCTTCGAGCTCATTCTGAAAAGGAGTTGTGGGGTAAAATCAGACAACCGAATCAATAGTTATTGCTGTTTAAAGTTTAAGTGTCATTTGGAGCTAAATCTCTCACTTTCGCTACAAACCCTATCTAAAATTTTTCCATTTTAAAATTTATGTGTCATTTGGAGCAAAATCTCGCATTACCAGTAGAACTCACTGTATATTGTTTGCCCGGAAAACCGCTTCTTAGGTTGGACCGTTATCAGACCGCTCGGACTCCTGGGCCAAGCCGCTGGGTCCCGGGATCGGCGGTTCTCAGTTCAAGAAGGGCCAGGCCGGGCGGCCTGGTGTCATTTCCGGATCGCCCCCAAAGGGATAAGATCGTCAAAGAGCCAAGGCAAGAAGATCATCCGCGGTCTCAGCTAGAAGACCGCGCGGGTTGTCCCATAGAAACTCGAAGTTCCAGCCCCGAAGAACAGGCCGGGGCTCCGGATCGAAGGCTATCCAAGTTACCTCGTGAAGATCGGCTAAGTCATGGCCAGGAGGCAGACCGCGGCCTCAATCTCCAAACCGCGCAGTCTGCATTATTGACTTGGTCCCGGTGTCCTCAGCCGCAAGCAAGACAGGTCGAGAAGGCAGGCCGTCAGGTCGCGCGGCCTCTTTCTTCTTTATGCATCCCGTCACCGCCTGCCCGTTTCTCCTGTACCCGGGCAGGAGGTTATTTTATCCCTGCCCATTCGGGCAGGCCCCCAAGCCTATAAATAGGGGGCGGCACTGTTCACAAGACACGCACACTCGAATCCAAGAGCTCGCTTGTCTGAGCTCCGGTCTCGAGTTTCTGGTCTCGCGAACTGTTGACCGGCCGACTTCTGCTTTCTCGCATTTGTAACCGCTACTTTTCAATCAAAGGAAAGCCCGTCGCAGGAGTGGCATTTGCCGCGACGGGCGAAGTCTGGCCTCGACCGCTGCTAGCGGTCTGAATTCTCTAGCTAAATAGTAACCGATAGTCCGCAGCCTTCAATTTTCTTCGTAAGCGCACTTTTGAATCGAACAGAAACACGCGACCTTCAGATCGCGGACTATCAGCGAAATCTTTGGTTCAGAATGTCAGACCGCCAGTTCCCTCCAAGAGACCGGTCCGATCATAGCGATGACTCCCTGTGGGAGGCTCTGGAGCGGACTAAGAGAGAAGCCGACCAGGCTCAGAAAGCAACTGATCAGCGTCTGGACGCGATCAGTCAGGCTCTAGCTCTACTAACCCAGCGGTTAGCCCCCCAACAGGCCGCGGTTAACCCGGCCATGACCCCTGTTCTACCTCCTCCACCTCCATACCCATTTGCGCAGGTCGCTCACTCCCAACCGCCACCAGAAGGTTCTGCGGATCGGCAGAATTTCTACCAAGAGGCCGCGCGGCGTATGCCGGCTCGAGTCCTTGACTTCCAGGGGGCGGCTTCTCAGGCCGCTCGCTTTTCCTATCCGCCTGAGGTCGCCGCCTACCAGTCCTACCCGGCCGGAGCACCTGCCCGCACCTATCAGGCGGCCTGTCCGCAAGTGACCGCGGCAGAGGTCCCCTATAACCCTGCTTTCCCTCTGTACGAGGATGCCGAGGAGAGTTCCCCCTTCACCGACGAAATTCGAGGAGAGCCGGCCCCAAACAACTTTCGAGAACCACGCATGTCAGCATATAGTGGGGAGTCCGATCCAGCAATACACCTCCAGGCATTTGAATCGGCTGTTGCTCTGAGGACCATCACTGATGCAACAAAGTGCAAGCTCCTGGTGACGTCCTTTGATGGGCAGGCCAGAGAATGGTTTTATGGATTGCATCCTCGATCTATCAGATGCTTTGCGGAATTGCGTAGAGAATTTCTGCTTCGATTCTCTACCTCTAAGAAAAGGAAGAATGGTCCGGCAGCCCTATTCGAGATACGACAGCAAGAAAACGAAACATGGGCCCGTTTCGTCGATCGTTTCCAAAGGGAAATAATGGAGGTGCAAAACGTCGACCCAGAGTTATATATGGTCGCTCTGATGCATGGCCTTAGAGAGGGGCCGTTGAAATTTGAGGCTCAAATCAGGGAGCCAAAAACATACCAGGAGATGATTAGTCTGGCTAACAAATTCATCAGGGGGGAAAAGACTAATCCTGGTTATGTTGCCAAATTGCTCAGCGACAATGATCAGTTCAATCCCGCATCAACTCATCAGCAACGTTATAATCATCCATCTCGGCCTGATTTCGAACCCCGGGCTCAGAGGGGGAGAAATCTTAAGCCTAAACAACCATTTCTCGGCCATCAACGGTTTCAAGATCAGAAACCGCCGTTGGCCATCGCACCCACTCAACCCATGGGAGTTCCGCAAATAATGCCCGTGTATCTGCCACAATACATCGCACAACCATCTCCACCTATCCCGTCCATCCGATATGATGAATCACAGGATTCATTCACCCCTCTCAACGTAACCATGAATGAGGTCGTGCAGATTCTTCAGAAGAGGCCTGACTTTAAAAGGCCCCCTCCTTTGAAATCAGAAGTTCGCAATCGGAACCCGAACCTTTATTGTGAATATCATAAAGAAGAGGGGCATCAGACTGAGGATTGCCGGGCCCTCCGGTGGTTGATAGAAAAGCTCCTGAAAGAGGGAAAGCTTCGGGGGTTGATTCGGCAAGAAACTCCGGTTGAACCGCGAGCTGAGAAGAAGAAGGAGGTAGTCGAAGTGACATGGGAGTGTGCAGATGTGGAAGAAGCAGGTTGCTATGGGGATATACATCCCACAACCGAATGTATAGAGGTGAATGACGTTGGCCCTCTTGGCAACGTCTATTGCATTCATGGTGGGGCAGGAGTAGAATCTTCTCGAAAGTCTAGCATCGGGAGAGTTATGAAGCAAGAAGTGGTAGTCGCTTCCACTTCTACTCCAGAAAGGGCGGTCGTTACCTTTGGCCAGGAAGATCTGTCCCCAAATGCAAATCCTTTTGATGATGCAGTGGTGATAAAGGCGGTTATTGAAAACTACACCGTGCATAAAATCCTGGTTGATACCGGCAGCTCAGTTAATCTCATCTTCCGCGAAACGTTTGAAGCCCTTAAGACTGGGAAGTCTTTGCTCTCCACAGAAGGGCCCCTCTATGGCTTCTCGGGAGAGAAGAAAGAAGTAGAGGGGTGCGTAAAGCTTTTGGTATCGCTGGGGGGTATAACGAAGCTGATAAACTTCGTGGTGGTGGAAGCCCCAAGCAGCTACTGTGCAATTTTCGGAAGGCCAATTCTGAACGCTTACAGAGCTGTAGTATCTACTTTTCATTTGGCCTTGAAATTCGCCGCTGAGGGACGTCAATATCGGATCCGAAGCGATCCAAGGGTTGCACGTGAATGTTATGTGAAGACAGTTAATATGATCACCAAGGCACCACTTTGCGAGGCTCAAAATGACATCCACAAGGTGTCCAAATTCCCTGAGGAAATCAAAGAAAGCACAGAGCGGAAAGGAGTTTTCCTGGAACCTGCCCAGGAGACCCAAGAGATCCCCATTGCTGAGGGGGAAGAGAAAAGGCTTATCATCAACGCCGAGCTGTCGGAGGAGGAAAAAGCTCAACTAACCTCCTGTCTGTTGGAGAACTTGGACATCTTCGCCTGGTCAGCGGAGGACATGCCTGGTGTAGATCCAGATGTAGCGTGCCATCACCTCAACGTCTCTCCTGAATTCAAGCCGATCCAGCAAAAGAAGAGGGAGGCGGCAACAAAGCTGGCATTGCCCATCAGAGAGGAGGTTTCCAAACTCCTGAAAGCGGGTTTTGTTTCTGAAATTCAATATCCAACGTGGATGTCAAACATTGTAATGGTTCCGAAATCTGGTGGGAAGTGGCGCATGTGCGTGGACTTCACGAAGCTCAATAAAGCGTGCCCCAAAGATTGTTATCCCTTGCCTCGGATAGATGTTTTAGTTGATTCCGCGGTAGGATATAATTTCATGAGCTTCCTAGATGCGTTTTCTGGTTATCACCAGATTAAGATGCACAAACCTGATATCCCGCATACATCCTTCATTACCAATGATGGATGTTATTGTTATCTTGTCATGCCCTTCGGGCTCAAAAATGCGGGGGCGACATATCAGAGGATGATGGACACAGTGTTCAAAAAACAGAAAGGGAGAAATCTTGAAGTATATGTAGATGATCTTCTTCTAAAAAGTAAAACTTTTTCAATCCATCTGAAAGACCTCGTAGAGACGTTCGCTACTCTGCGGAGGTTTAAATTAAAACTGAATCCTTTGAAATGTGTGTTTGGGGCCAACAAAGGAAAATTTCTGGGACATCTTCTCACTCCCGATGGCCTCGCACCAAATCCCGATAAAATAAAAGCCATCCTGGATATGAACCCTCCCCGTAACCCGAAAGAGGTGCAACAACTTGGGGGGAGGCTTGCAGGATTGAGCCGGTTCATTTCCAAGTCGGGGGACAAAAGCGCTCCATTTTTCAAAACACTTAGGGGGGGATCTAAGTTCGAATGGAGTAAGGAGTGCGACAATGCTTTTGAACAGTTGAAAAAACAGTTAACCTCAACCCCTCTTCTTCAAAGCCCTCGCGAAGGGGAAACACTATTCTTATACTTGGGAGTGGGCCCAGATGCGATAAGCTCTGTCCTGGTGCGGGAAGAGAAAAAGAAGCAGTTTCCGATATATTATGTCAGCCACATCCTCAAAGATACGGAAACTAGATATTCAATCTTGGAGAAATTAGCCTTGGCTTTGGTCATGTCATCACGGAGGCTCCGCCCCTATTTTCAGGCTCATCCCATTCAGGTGGTCTCGGATCATCCACTAAAAAGTATCTTAGAAAAGCCGGATCATTCAGGAAGGTTGGCTAAATGGGCAATTGAGCTAAGCGAGTTCGAAATATCATACGTTCCCAGAACGGCAATAAAGGCACAAGTATTGGCAGATTTCTTAGTGGACACGACGGAGTCTAATCCAGAACAGAGAGTACAATCTCCCTTGGCTTGGGTCATTTATGTGGATGGGGCTTCTGGCAGAAACTCCGTGGGAGCCGGGGTGGTTCTGATCAGTCCAAATGGCGTCAGGCTGGAGCAGGCTATCAAATTCTTTTTTTTCAGTTACAAATAACCAGGCCGAATACGAAGCATTCTTGGCTGGCTTGAGACTCGCGAAGGAGCTTGGGATAGAACATGTTCATGTGAAAACTAATTCTCTTGTGATGGCCTCGCAGGTTCTGGGGAATTATGAAACAAGAGAACCGATGTTGAGAAAATATCTATTCCTAGCGAAGAAAGAGATTGGGAGATTCAAATCCTTCATCATCGAACACATTCCGAGAACACAGAATGAAGAGGCAGACGAATTATCAAAGTTTGGTCTTCCATCCGGAGGGGTGACCTCAGAACTTTTTCATCCGGCAACAGATGGGACGGAAGAAGAGGAGCTCATGCAGATCGATCAAAATCCTTCCTGGAAAGATCCTTATGAACTATTTCTGTCAAAAGGGGAGTTTCATTCGTCAATCAAGGACAGAAATAGATTCAGAAGAAAGGCAGCCTACTACTACTTGATGGCAGGAGTCTTGTATAGGAAAACTCTGATTTCTCCCTCAGCACGGTGCGTTTCAGAAGAGGAGGTCCCGGCTATACTTCAGGAAATTCATTCGGGAGAGTGCGGTAGTCATTCAGGAGCAAAGACTTTGGAGAAAAGGATCTTGCGGCAGGGATATTTTTGGCCGACCATGAGGAAAGACGCTGAAGCATTTGCCAGGCGATGTGTCCAGTGCCAAAAGTTCGCTCCTCTTCAGCATTTGCCTGCTCAGTCACTCAGGTCGATAACCGCGCCGTGGCCTTTTGCAGTATGGGGAATGGATCTTATGGGACCTTTTCCAATGGCCAGCGGTCAACGCCGCTTCATCCTTGTAATGATCGACTATTTCAGTAAGTGGATTGAGGCAAAAGCGCTAGCAAAAACAACAACTCAGATCGTCAGAAACTTCATCTGGGGGGAAATAATTTGCCGGCATGGAATTCCGTTAGCAATTGTTACCGATAACGGTCCACAGTTCAATAATTCTGAGATGAAAAGCTTCTGCGATCAGACAGGAATTGATCTGCGATTTTCCTCAGTACATCATCCCAGGACCAATGGCCAGGTGGAAGCAGCGAACAGGCAAATCCGGCAGCTCTTGATGAAAAGGGTCTTAAATCAAAAAGGGAATTGGGCGGACCAGCTTCCTTCCATCCTTTGGACTCTTCGTACTACGCCATCTTCAGCTACAGGGGAGACGCCGTTCAAACTATCTCATGGCTCAGAGGCCGTTGTTCCCGTAGAATTTGAAGTGGTCACTCCAAGGGTTATATATGCAAAAGAGGGAGGAGAATCATGGATGGATGAAAATGATGAGGCTATGAGGTATAGTCTGGATCTGATCGAGGAGCTTCAAGACGAGGCAACTATCAGACAGGAGGAAGTTAAAAGGAGGATGACAAAATATTTTGACAAGAATGTCAGGGTAAAACAGTTCGCAAGCGGTGATTTGGTATTAAAGAAGGTAGATGCTGCGGCCAGGTCTGGTAATGTTGGAAAGCTGGATCCTAATTGGGCAGGACCTTTTATCATCAAAGAAGTATTAAAGAATGGGGCCTACCGTCTCCACACCAGTGAAGGGGAAGACATCCCGCGTACTTGGAGCGGTGACGATCTTAAACGATTCTATCCTTGAATTATCTCTTTTACTCTCTACATTTCTTTTGATATTAAATAAAAAGCCCTATACTGACACCTCTTCTTGTTTGATGGTTCCATGCATTGTGAATTTCAATATACATATCTCACTCCCCAAACCTCTGAGATATCGCCAAATTCTGCTTGAACCCCCTCGGATTGTAGTCGTAGCGTAAAACCCACCAAGACCATGTGATGCGGGGAGTTTTCGCACACATGTAGTGGTAGCTTGCCAATTCCGCTGCGGTGGTCTTCAGAATCTTGGATCCCGGCCGATATCTGACACACCCCTGCATCAAGGGAGGTCTAGGTGATTGTCAGCTCTATCATGCCCCGAAGGGATATAGTTACAGCTTTGATGATCTTTCTGAGGAAAGCAATGTTCGCCGCCGAGGCCCACCTGCCCAACTGATCATCATAGTCTGTGACCATCGAATACTCTTAGGTACTCTCGAAACGGTGCCTAGTCGGGCCCACAACTGAGTTGATCTCTCTGAGGAAAGCAATGTTCGCCGCCGAGGCCCACCTGCCCAATTGATCAACTCGGCTTGTAACCCTAGGCAAGAGAGCGGATGAGTCGTTTACAGCTCTTATGACCACTTGAGGAAAGCAATGTTCGCCGCCGAGGCCCACCTGCCCACTTGGTCATTTGAGTCTGTACATACCTCTTTTATTCTCTCTACAGGGAGGCATTTGCCTCTTATGGTTTCTTGTATAAAACCATTCGAGGAGGATATGGCTAAGACAGGTGCAGGTGTTCGTCTACCCTAATAAGGGGTTATAATATTAAGACCATGCGGTCTGTACATACCTCTT
Source organism: Dactylorhiza incarnata (assembly GCA_033032865.1). Classification (NCBI taxonomy): domain Eukaryota; kingdom Viridiplantae; phylum Streptophyta; class Magnoliopsida; order Asparagales; family Orchidaceae; genus Dactylorhiza; species Dactylorhiza incarnata. The sequence continues at coordinate 28,780 of JAWHQI010001599.1, read as the reverse complement.
TTATTCTTTCTACAGGGAGGCATTTGCCTCTTATGGTTTCTTGTATAAAACCATTCGAGGAGGATATGGCTAAGACAGGTGCAGGTGTTCGTCTACCCTAATAAGGGGTTATAATATTAAGACCATGCGGTCTGTACATACCTCTTTTATTCTTTCTACAGGGAGGCATTTGCCTCTTATGGTTTCTTGTATAAAACCATTCGAGGAGGATATGGCTAAGACAGGTGCAGGTGTTCGTCTACCCTAATAAGGGGTTATAATATTAAGACCATGCGGTCTGTACATACCTCTTTTATTCTCTCTACAGGGAGGCATTTGCCTCTTATGGTTTCTTGTATAAGAACAATTCGAGGAAGATTTGGTTAAGACAGGTACAGGTGTTCGCCTACCCTAATAAAGGGTTATGATAAATGAGACCGAGCGGTCTGAACATCCAAACCGAAAGGTCTGATTGGATATAAGTTGGGATATTCTCTGACAGGTATATGATTACCCGGGTTGTTATTTAACCGGGCGATCTTATCGAATTCTTTAGATATCTCCGGAGCCGGTTATCTGTTACCCAGGTTGTTATATAACCGGGCGGTCATATCAATGTTTTATAAGATGGAAACCTCCGAAGATGATCATCTATTACCCAGGTGACAGTCAAATCGGGCGGGATTATTCATCCTTTATAAAGTTGGATACTTCTGGAGCTAATTGTGTGATCGCTCGGGTTACACTTTGACCGATCGGATATATCTATCTCTCTATTCCATCAAGTTAATACTTCTAGATCTGGCTATATGATCCGGGTTGAATTTTAAACCAGCCGGGCACTATCTATTCCTGAGTGAATAAGTCGAAATTGGATATTTTCGGATCTGAATATATGGTCGCTCGGATTGTGTTCTAACCGGTCAGGTCAAGCTATTTCTTAGCGAGAATTATCTCTAGACACAATGGATTGCTCGCCGGGACTGAATTCGAACCGCGTGAAAGTTGTTCATTATTCATAGCAGCAAGTATAAAGTATCTTCAAATGAAAAGAAGCCGCCCGGTCTATATTATAGTCGCATAAGTCTATGCGTTATGGACCATACTATCAGAAATGAGGCGTGTTGAGATCTAAACAAGCAATCGCACGGTTCGGACAAAGGATCGTCGAAGATAATCCATCATCACCTATACTCGGACCAAGATGTTCGCGCGGTTGGATCATAACGAGCAAAGAAAAGAGACAAGGTATCACAAGTAAGTAATAAAAGAAGGACAATCAGACAGGTAAAATCTCTTTCATTTTTTCAAAATGTGTTTACAAAATATTGACCGCCCGGCCAACAAAAAGAAACCGGCGGTTACAAAAATTAAAACAAAAGACAAAGGCACTAGTCTGCCGATTCTTTCTTCTTCTTCTTAACAGGAGAATTTGAGTCCGCGCCATCGATGTCCACCTCCGGCGAATAACCTTCGCTTAATGAGGAGGAGCCGGACGAACTGCTGTCACTAGACCGCCCGGTCTTGCTTGCAGAGCCGGTGGATCCAGAGGACAAGCTGTCCTCATCGTCATAGTCATCAGCATCTCCATCCGCGTCGGCCTCTTCAACGGCTTCATCACTTCCATCGCCTCCTTGATGGAGCACGATCTCCCTGCCCGCGTCGGCTTCGGCCTCCTCGCCCACCTTGGATTTTCCTTTTTTCCGCCGGCTGATTTCGTCAAGCTGGACCTCCAAGGCGGGGAAAAGGTCGGAGAAGGTGGTTCCGCCGAATCCTTCGGACAGACCGCCCCGGTCTCCCATGAGACCCAAGGCCTTGTTGATCCCTTGGGCCACATGAGGTAGCACCTCGTCCTGGAAGGCCGGGTTGGTCATCTCGTATTGTCTCTGCAAAAGAAAGGCAAAATGAATTAGGTCGCCCGGGCTGATCGAAGGGGACCGCATTGTCTTTTTGAAAAACTCACCGCCACGACTTCCTGAAGCCGCGCGTTCTCCTCTCGAAGCCGCGTATTCTCCGCGGCCTGCTCCTCGTACTTCTTCTCCAGGTGTTTCTGAACAGAAACTAGCCGCTTATACGCCAGGGCCATGAAGTGGTTGGCCGAAAACCCCCAGGCGCCGGCTTGAGCCGCTAGCCGGGGGAGCTCTTCTTCAGGGGTTCTCATCAGCTTCCTTAAGGTCTTTCGACCATACAAGGCGGCCCCAGCGGCTAGGGCATGGCGTTCAATTTTGTCGCTCCCCCATGGAGGAAGAGCGGTGGATACTCGGATCCGGCTTCCGTCCCTATGCCAAAGGACGGTCGGATTGCCCTGCAGATCGGGCGGGTTCCCACAAGAGCGGAGGAGCTCGTAATCATCAGGAGAAGCCGGGCCTTCTTCCTCAGATGATAGCGATCTATTTCGCTTCAGCCTCTTCTCCCTTTGAGTCAAAACCGGGACGACTGGCGTGACCGGCTTGTTCGCAGGAACGGCGTGGGCAGCTGAAAAGAGAAAACAAAAGTGTAAGTAACGAAGTACGCGCGGTTACATACAGGCGGTCTGAAAGAACTTACTATGCTCAGGGAGGATATCCTCCAGCTCCGAGAACAGCGGGATGTAGTGGTTGATATCCAACCGCTCGTTCTCAAGGAACGCGAAGGTGTCCGCCTCAATCTTTCCGACCTGAGGGATCTGGAAAACTTCTTCCCCTCGGACTTGCGGGTTGGTCTGCAACAGTCCGAAGTTGCCTTCGAGCATTACAAACCGCTCCGACCAGTCGGAGACTTTGTTCGCCAAGTTGACGATCTTCAACCCATGACAGCCGAAGTAGAGGTGCCCCCTGTAAGTTGAAGACCCCGAGTCGGAGGCAGCCCGCACCGAGAAGAACTTTCTGAATAGGTCGAGGGAGAACCTGATTCGCTCGAACCGCAGGTAGGAGATGAAGCTATATATTGAAGCGATGGAGTTCGGCGGAAGCTGACCGGGCACAACCCCATAATGGTCAAAGATGGCGATGACTTCAAGCGGCAGTGGAAACTTGAAGCCATATTCGAAGTGGTCAACTGGGACGGCGATCTGGTGCGGATTGGAAGAGTTAATCCGCTCGTCACGCAAAGGAAGTCGCGCGAGCAGATTACTCCCTACCATGTGACTGGCAATGAAATTGTCCAGTTCGTTCTGAGTGAGGCGGCATTCCGGATGGTCCGCCGAATGGAATGCCAAGGCCGCGTCAGCTCGGACGGCTTTTACTTTAACAGGTCGCTGCGACTTGTTCTTGGATCGCGCCATCTGTAAATCGTGAGAATGACTTCGGAAAATTCCCTACTTATAGATTTCTATGATCTGTGAATAGTAAAATCATATCGCGGCTATACATTCTAACCGCACGGTCAATGGCCTATATGGTTAAATTCACCAGAGAAATAAAAGAAGCAAAGGCATCCAGGAAAAACAGAAACAAGCATACATCACAGTTCGCCCGGCCAGAAGTCAGTTCGAATAAAACATAAGATCTAAACAAAGTCACCAAATATAGCGGTTAAAAAGAAGACCGCACGAGTTATTCAAAATAAGAGAGGAAAAAATTGTTCAAATCAATGGGCCACATTCATAATGCAAGTTCTCAAAAGGTGGTCACGGCTGACGGCGCTCTGGGGAGACATCCTCTCGGTGAAGTCGCGCGACCTGGTCACTCGTTGTATTCAGGAGAGAGTAAATCTGGCTTGTATGATAATGAAGGTGGTTGATTGTGCTATGAAGCCGCCCGGCATCCCTTTCGACCCGCGTAGCGGCAATCATACGGGGGGTTGCGGCGGCCTCGTCAATCATTGGATCAACCGCCCGGACTGGGGGAGGATTCGAGCCCGCCCCAATAGTCGGGCGGCTAACAGCTACCACCCCATCATTCATATTTCGCCGACCAGCGGCGACTTCTCTGGTTAAACGCAGGAATTTATCCTGGTAATATTTCGAGTCGCTCTCAAATTTAGCAGAGGCTCTCTTCTCCTTCTCCAGTTGAGCGGTCAGAGCAGCTCGCGTAGCCACCACCGCTGCCCGCGCGGCCTCAAGCTGCGTCTCCAGGACTTTCTCCTTTTCTGAGCCGGATTTCCTGCTGATCTCCGACTGCGCCTTCAGCGCCTCTTCAGCCTTCTTCCGCGCAATCTGCTCAGCCTCCAGAGCGGTCCGAGTGGCGGCCTCCCGGTCTTGTACCTCCTTCAAGCAGGCTCTCAGGTTGATCAGATCTCCCTCGAGATGGTCAAACAGCTGCGGCCCTTCCGGCAAGGTCGTCGCACAGGTTGAAATCAGGGGAGCTAGCGAAGGCAGGCTGGCCTCAAGGTCGCCCGGTTTCATGATCTGGTCCGCGCTATCTGAAAGAAGCCGTTCGGTTATGAGAAATAAGAGCATGCAACGCTATATATAAGTAAATATGAACATAAATACGAGAGCAGTGCCTGGGCGGGCAGGCCATTTAGACCGTCCCGAGTTCATCCTCTGACATTGCTCACGCCAGAGTCTCTCCGTACTTGGCCTAATGAAAGGGAGCCGGGCCGCTAAAGAAAAGAGGCTCGGCGGCGGGTTCACTAATTTATTATGGCAAGGCCGTGGAATGGAAAAGCGGACAGCTTTGTAGTCCGTAGAATCCTTACCTGCCGCAAGAGGATCAGGCCGCGACGGCTTGTTCAAGGCCCGTTCCGCCCTCTCCTTCTTCACCGTCATTATCTCCTCCCCGGTCATCACTAGGGGAACCTCCTCCCGCGCTCTCAGAACTTCTTCAAGCTCCCTCGTTCTCTCTTCGACCTCCAAGGCAGTCCGGGCGGCAGCTTCTCTTTCTTCGGTCTCCGTCCGAGCGGTCTCTTCAGGCCGGACTGTATCATCAGTGGCAGGAGCGTTTCGTTCGGAAACGATCGGGCTGTCAAGAAGCTGGTCTCGCTTCACCAGCTCATCCATATCCCGGAAAATCCCATTAAAAGATAAGCTGCTCGCCGGGTCCGGAGGCAGTTCGCCCGGTTTCGTATCAGGGGTAGCTGGTGATTCATTTGACTTGTTGGATGGAGGAGTCGCGAGGCCTAGCTCCTCCTTTAATCGCGAGTTGGTCTGGAGGAGGGAGTCGGTCGGTTTCTTGAGAGCCGCCCTTTCCTTAGCGGCTAGCCTCTTGACCTTCTTTGTTATCCGCTCGGTCACGGACCCGGTTTGCTTCCTCTTCCTTTCTCTCTTACCCGGAGCTGGGTGAACTTCTTTTAGGGGGCTGGGATAATCATCCACGGACAGAGGAGTATTCGGTTCGCCCGTCCTGGGGGAACTAACCGCCCCTTCCTCTAGATCCCTGACAAGCAGGTGAGGGTTCCCGGATGGGGTGATTTCCACTCCAAACGAGGCAGTTTCGCCGACCTTCTTCGAAGGGCTGTCTGAAACAATTTTTTCAGAAGTGGCAGCCACCTCTTTGCTCGGCAAGCTAGCGGTCTGTTGGTTGAGGTCGCTAGGAGGGATCGACGAGACATCAGGGGGGAGGCCCGAACTGTTTACCACGGGCTCTGCAGAAGTTTTGGGGGTTGATAAGTCTACGACTGGCTTGGGGCTAGCCGCTGCGGCCTTCTCAGCCCGCTTCCTCTTCTTCCGATCTTTCCGGTCTTGCTTTTCTTTCTCCTTATTCGGCTTCTCCAACGGTTCGCGCCTCTTGTCTTCTGCCCTCTTCTGGTCTCCGCTGGGATCCACGCGGTCTAGCACAGTATCCAGGAAGTCCATTGCTGAAGAATTGCCGGTCTTAAAAATTCTGACCGCAACTAGCGAGTAATACCCCGTGATTTCAAGGAAAAACTCCGTAGAATGAATTCTCTGGCTCTCTTATAGAATTCAAGGCAGGTCGGATGCGGTCTCCCGGTCAAAGCTAATATTTTCGAAATTCTTTTGAGATTTGAAAATATGCGGGGATTATGTTTGCCCGGAAAACCGCTTCTTAGGTTGGACCGTTATCAGACCGCTCGGACTCCTGGGCCAAGCCGCTGGGTCCCGGGATCGGCGGTTCTCAGTTCAAGAAGGGCCAGGCCGGGCGGCCTGGTGTCATTTCCGGATCGCCCCCAAAGGGATAAGATCGTCAAAGAGCCAAGGCAAGAAGATCATCCGCGGTCTCAGCTAGAAGACCGCGCGGGTTGTCCCATAGAAACTCGAAGTTCCAGCCCCGAAGAACAGGCCGGGGCTCCGGATCGAAGGCTATCCAAGTTACCTCGTGAAGATCGGCTAAGTCATGGCCAGGAGGCAGACCGCGGCCTCAATCTCCAAACCGCGCAGTCTACATTATTGACTTGGTCCCGGTGTCCTCAGCCGCAAGCAAGACAGGTCGAGAAGGCAGGCCGTCAGGTCGCGCGGCCTCTTTCTTCTTTATGCATCCCGTCACCGCCTGCCCGTTTCTCCTGTACCCGGGCAGGAGGTTATTTTATCCCTGCCCATTTGGGCAGGCCCCCAAGCCTATAAATAGGGGGCGGCACTGTTCACAAGACACGCACACTCGAATCCAAGAGCTCGCTTGTCTGAGCTCCGGTCTCGAGTTTCTGGTCTCGCGAACTGTTGACCGGCCGACTTCTGCTTTCTCGCATTTGTAACCGCTACTTTTCAATCAAAGGAAAGCCCGTCGCAGGAGTGGCATTTGCCGCGACGGGCGAAGTCTGGCCTCGACCGCTGCTAGCGGTCTGAATTCTCTAGCTAAATAGTAACCGATAGTCCGCAGCCTTCAATTTTCTTCGTAAGCGCACTTTTGAATCGAACATATATCGACCTCTAAACGAGGTTGAATGAGGTAAAATTGTTCTCCATTGGATTTAGTGCTGCTATCTCATTCTGAAAAGGTGTCCTTTGGAGATAAATTTCGCATTACCGCTGCAACCCGCTATATATCGACAACTAAATGAACTTTAATGGATAAAACTTGTGCTCCAATGAATGTAGTGCTCCGAGCTCATTCCGAAAAGGTGTTGTGGGGTAAAATCAGACAACCGGATTAAAAGTTATTGTTGTTCAAAGTTTAAGTGTCATTTGGAGCAAAATCTCTCACTTTCGCTACAAACTGCATCTAAAATTCTTTCATTTTGAAATTTATGTGTCATTTGGACCTAAATCTTACATTACTAGTAGAACCCCACTGTATATCGACCTCTAAACGAGCTTGAATGGGTTAAAAATGTTCTCCATTGGATTTAAGGCTCTTATCTCATTCTGAAAAGTTGTCCTTTGGAGCTAAATTTCGCATTACCGCTGCAACCAGCTATATATCGACAACTAAATGAACTGGAATGGGTAAATCTTGTGCTCCAATGAACGTAGTGCTCCGAGCTTATTCCGAAAAGGTGTTGTGGGGTAAAATCAGACAACCAGATCAAAAGTTATTGCTGTTTAAAGATTGAGTGTCATTTGGAGCTAAATCTCTCACTTTCGCTACAAACCGCATCTAAAATTCGTTCATTTTGAAATTTATGTGTCATTTGGAGCAAAATCTCGCATTACCAGTAGAACCCACTGTATATCGACCTCTAAACGAGCTTGAATGGGTTAAATTTGTTCTCCATTGGATTTAGGGCACCTATCTCATTCTGAAAAGGTGTCCTTTGGAGCTAAATTTCGCATTACTGCTGCAACAGGCTATATATCGACAACTAAAGTAACTGGAATGGGTAAATCTTGTGCTCCAATTAACATAGTGCTCCGAGCTTATTCCGAAAAGGTGTTGTGGGGTAAAATCAGATAACCAGATCAAAAGTTATTGCTGTTTAAAGTTTGAGTGTCATTTGTAGCTAAATCTCTCACTTTTGCTACAAACCACATCTAAAATTCTTCCATTTTGAAATTTATGTGTTATTTGGAGCAAAATCTCGCATTACCAGTAGAACTCACTGTATATCGACCTCTAAATGAGCATGAATTTGTTAAATTTGTTCTCCATTGGATTTAGGGCTCCTATCTCATTCTGAAAAGGTGTCCTTTGGAGCTAAATTTCGCATTACCGCTGCAACCGGCAATATATCGACAACTAAATGAACTGGAATGGGTAAATCTTGTGCTCCAATGAACATAGTGCTCCTAGCTTATTCTGAACTGGTGTTGTGGGGTAAAGTCAGACAACCAGATCAAAAGTTATTGCTGTTTAAAGTTTGAATGTTATTTGGAGCTAAATCTCTCACTTTCGCTACAAATCGTTTCTAAAATTATATCATTTTGAAATTTATGTGTCATTTGGAGCAAAATCTCGCATTACCAGTAGAACCCACTGTATATCGACCTCTAAATGAGCTTGAATGGGTTAAAATTGTTCTCCATTGGATTTAGGGCTCCTATCTCATTCTGAAAAGGTGTCCTTTGGAGCTAAATTTCGCATTACCGCTACAACCGACAATATATCGACAACTAAATGAACTGGACTGGGTAAAACTTGTGCTCCAATGAATGTAGTGCTCCGAGCTCATTCCGAAAAGGTGTTGTGGGGATAAAATCAGACAACCGAATCAATAGTTATTGCTGTTTAAAGTTTAAGTGTCATTTGGAGCTAAATCTCTCACTTTCGCTAGAAACCCCATCTAAAATTCTTTCATTTTAAAATTTATGTGTCATTTGGAGCAAAATCTCGCATTACCAGTAGAACCCACTGTATATTGACCTCTAAACGAGCTTGAATGTTAAAATTGTTCTCCATTGGATTTAGGGCTCATATCTCATTCTGAAAAGGTGTCCTTTCGAGCTAAATTTTGCATTACTACTGCAACCGGCTATATATCGACAACTAAATAAACTTGAATGGGTAAAACTTGTGCTCCAATGAATGTAGTGCTCCGAGCTCATGCTGAAAAGGTGTTGTGGGGTAAAATCAGGCAACCGGATCAAAACTTATTGTTATTCAAAGTTTAAGTGTTATTTGGAGCAAAATCTCTCACTTTCGCAACAAACCGCATATAAAATTCTTTCATTTTGAAATTTATGTGTCATTTGGACCGAAATCTTACATTACTAGTAGAACCCCACTGTATATCGACCTCTAAACGAGCTTGAATGGGTTTAAAATTGTTCTCCATTGGATTTAAGGCTCCTATCTCATTCTGAAAAGGTGTCCTTTGAAGCTAAATTTCGCATTTCCGCTGCAACCGGCTATATATTGATAACTAAATGAACTGGAATGGGTAAATCTTGTGCTCCAATGAACATAGTGCTCCAAGCTTATTCTGAAATGGTGTTGTGGGGTAAAGTCAGACAACCAGATCAAAAGTTATTGCTGTTTAAAGTTTGAATGTCATTTGGAGCTAAATCTTTCAATTTCGCTACAAACCGCTTCTAAAATGTTTCATTTTGAAATTTATGTGTCGTTTGGAGCAAAATGTCGCATTACCAGTTGAACCCACTGCATATCGATCTCTAAATGAGCTTGAATGGGTTAAAATTGTTCTCCATTGGGTTTAGGGCTCCTATCTCATTATGAAAAGGTGTGGGTGAAAATCTGACAACCGGATCAAAAGTTACGGATGTTTGAAGTTTAGGTCTCCCTTCGAGCTAAATACCTTATTACCAACCCGGCTGTATATTGACCACTAAACAAACTAGAATGGGTAAAAATTGTTCTGCATTGGATGTAGGTCTCCGAGCTCATTCCAAAAAGGTGTTTTACGCAAAAACCGGACAACCAGATCAAAAGTTATGGCTGTTACAGTTTGTGTCAAGAGAAGCAAAATTCATCATTACCATTGCAACCGACTGTATATTGACTTCTAAAATGAGCTGGAATGGTTTAAAATTGTGCTCCATTGGATGTATGCCTCCGAGCATATTCCGTAAAGGTGTTGTGGGCAACAATCAAACATACAAATCAAAAGTTATGGCTGTTAGAAGTTTAGGTGTAATTTGGAGCTAAATTTCGCATTACCGCAGCAACTGGCTATATATCGACAACTAAATGAACTGGAATGGGTAAAACTTGCGCTCCAATGAATGTAGTGCACCGAGCTCATTCCGAAAAGGTGTTGTGGGGTAAAATCAGACAACCGGATCAAAAGTTATTGCTGTTCAATGTTTAAGTGTCATTTGGAGCTAAATCTCTCACTTTCGCTACAAACCGCATCTATAATTCTTTTATTTTGAAATTTATGTGGCATATGGACCTAAATCTTACATTACTAGTAGAACCCACTGTATATTGACCTCTAAACGAGCTTGAATGGTTTAAAATTGTTCTCCATTGGATTTAAGGCTCCTATCTCATTCTTAAAAGGTGTCCTTTGGAGCTAAATTTCGCATTACCGCTGCAACCGGCTATATATCGACAACTAAATGAACTGGAATGGGTAAATCTTGTGCTCCAATGAACGTAGTGCTCCGAGCTTATTCCGAAAAGGTGTTGTGGGGTAAAATCAGACAACCAGATCAAAAGTTATTGCTGTTTAAAGTTTGAGTGTCATTTGGAGCTAAATCTCTCACTTTCGCTACAAACCACATCTAAAATTCTTTCATTTTGAAATTTATGTGTCATTTGGAGCAAAATCTCGCATTACCAGTAGAACCCACGGTATATCGACCTCTAAACGAGCTTGAATGGGTTAAAATTATTCTCCATTGGATTTATGGCTCCTATCTCATTCTGAAAAGGTGTCCTTTGGAGCTAAATTTCGCATTACCGCTGCAACCGGCTATATATCAATAACTAAATAAACTGGAATGGGTAAATCTTGTGCGCCAATGAACATAATGCTCCGAGCTTATTCCGAAATGGTGTTGTGGGGTAAAGTCAGACAACCAGATCAAAAGTTGTGTTTAAAGTTTGAGTGTCATTTGGAGCTAAATCTCTCACTTTCTCTACAAAGTGCATCTAAAATTCTTTCATTTTGAAATTGATGTGTCATTTGGAGCAAAATCTCGCATTACCAGTAGAACCCACTGTATATCGACCTCTAAATGAGCAAGAATGGGTTAAAATTGTTCTCCATTGGATTTAGGGCTCCTATCTCATTCAGAAAAGGTGTCCTTTGGAGCTAAATTTCGCATTACCACTGCAACCGGCAATATATCGACAACTAAATGAACTGGACTGGGTAAAACTTGTGCTCCAATGAATGTAGTGCTCCGAGCTCATTCCGAAAAGGTGTTGTGGGGTAAAATCAGACAACCGAATCAATAGTTATTATTGTTTAAAGTTTAAGTGTCATTTGGAGCTAAATCTCTCACTTTCGCTAGAAACCCCATCTAAAATTCTTTCATTTTAAAATTTATGTGTCATTTGGAGCAAAATCTCGCATTACCAGTAGAACCCACTGTATATTGACCTCTGAACGAGCTTGAATGGGTTAAAATTGTTCTCCATTGGATTTAGGGCTCCTATCTCATTCTGAAAAGGTGTCCTTTGGAGCTAAATTTCGCATTACTGCTGCAACCGGCTATATATCGACAACTAAATGAACTTGAATGGGTAAAACATGTGCTCCAATGAATGTAGTGCTCCGAGCTCATGCTGAAAAGGAGTTGTGGGGTAAAATCAGACAACCGAATCAATAGTTATTGTTGTTTAAAGTTTAAGTGTCATTTGGAGCTAAATCTCTCACTTTCGCTACAAACCCTATCTAAAATTTTTCCATTTTAAAATTTATGTGTCATTTGGAGCAAAATCTCGCATTACCAGTAGAACCCACTGTATATCGACCTCTAAACGAGGTTGAATGAGTTAAAATTGTTCTCCATTGGATTTAGTGCTGCTATCTCATTCTGAAAAGGTATCCTTTGGAGCTAAATTTCACATTACCGCTGCAACTCGCTATATATCGACAACTAAATGAACTTGAATGGGTAAAACTTATGCTCCAATGAATGTAGTGCTCCGAGCTCATTCCGAAAAGGTGTTGTGGGGTAAAATCAGACAACCGGATCAAAAGTTATTGCTGTTCAAAGTTTAAGTGTCATTTGGAGCAAAATCTCTCACTTTCGCTACAAACCGCATTTAAAATTCTTTTATTTTGAAATTTATGTGTCATATGGACCTAAATCTTACATTACTAGTAGAACCCACTGTATATTGACCTCTAAATGAGCTTGAATGGTTTAAAATTTGTTCTCCATTGGATTTAGGGCACCTATCTCATTCTGAAAAGGTGTCATTTGGAGCTAAATTTCGCATTACTGCTGCAACAGGCCATATATCGACAACTAAAGGAACTTGAATGGGTAAATCTTGTGCTCCAATTAACATAGTGCTCCGAGCTTATTCCGAAAAGGTGTTGTGGGGTAAAATCAGACAACCAGATCAAAAGTTATTGCTGTTTAAAGTTTGAGTGTCATTTGGAGCTAAATCTCTCACTTTCGCTACAAACCGCATCTAAAATTCTTTCATTTTGAAATTTATGTATCATTTGGAGCAAAATCTCGCATTACCAGTAGAACCCACTGTATATCGACCTCTAAACGAGCTTGAATGGGTTAAATTTGTTCTCCATTGGATTTAGGGCACCTATCTCATTCTGAAAAGGTGTCCTTTGGAGCTAAATTTCGCATTACTGCTGCAACAGGCCATATATCGACAACTAAAGGAACTGGAATGGGTAAATCTTGTGCTCCAATTAACATAGTGCTCCGAGCTTATTCCGAAAAGGTGTTGTGGGGTAAAATCAGACAACCAGATCAAAAGTTATTGCTGTTTAAAGTTTGAGTGTCATTTGAAGCTAAATCTCTCACTTTTGCTACAAACCACATCTAAAATTCTTTCATTTTGAAATTTATGTGTCATTTGGAGCAAAATCTCGCATTACCAATAGAACCCACTGTATATCGACCTCTAAATGAGCATAAATGGGTTAAATTTGTTCTCCATTGGATTTAGGGCTCCTATCTCATTCTGAAAAGGTGTCCTTTGGAGCTAAATTTCGCATTACCGCTGCAACCGGCAATATATCGACAACTAAATGAACTGGACTGGGTAAAACTTGTGCTCCAATGAATGTAGTGCTCCGAGCTCATTCCGAAAAAGTGTTGTGGGGTAAAATCAGACAACCGAATCAATAGTTATTGCTGTTTAAAGTTTAAGTGTCATTTGGAGCTAAATCTCTCACTTTCGCTACAAACCCCATCTAAAATTCTTTCATTTTAAAATTTATGTGTCATTTTGAGCAAAATCTCGCATTACCAGTAGAACCCACTGTATATCGACCTCTAAAAAAGCTTGAATGGGTTAAAATTGTTCTCCATTGGATTTAGGGCTCCAATCTCATTCTGAAAAGGTGTCCTTTGGAGCTAAATTTTGCATTACCGCTGCAACCCGCTATATATCGACAACTAAATGAACTTGAATGGGTAAAACTTATGCTCTAATGAATGTAGTGCTCCGAGCTCATTCCGAAAAGGTGTTGTGGGGTAAAATCAGACAACCGGATCAAAAGTTATTGTTGTTCAAAGTTTAAGTGTCATTTGGAGCAAAATCTCTCACTTTCGCTACAAACCGCATCTAAAATTCTTTCATTTTAAAATTTATGTGTCATTTGGACCTAAATCTTACATTACTAGAAGAACCCCACTGTATATCGACCTCTAAAGGAGCTTGAATGGTTTAAAATTGTTCTCCCTTGGATTTAAGGTTCCTATGTCATTCTGAAAAGGTGTCCTTTGGAGCTAAATTTCGCATTACCGCTGCAACCGGCTATATATCGACAACTAAATTAACTGGAATGGGTAAATCTTGTGCTCCAATGAACATAGTGCTCGAAGCTTATTTTGAAATGGTGTTGTGGGGTAAAGTCAGACAACCAGATCAAAAGTTATTGCTGTTTAAAGTTTGAATGTCATTTGGAGCTAAATCTCTCACTTTCGCTACAAACCGTTTCTAAAATTATATCATTTTGAAATTTATGTGTCATTTGGACCTAAATCTTACATTACTAGTAGAACCCCACTGTAAATCGACCTCTTAACGAGCTTGAATGGGTTAAAATTGTTCTCCATTGGATTTAACGCTCATATCTCATTCTGAAAAGTTGTCCTTTGGAGCTAAATTTCGCATTACCGCTGCAACCAGCTATATATCGACAACTAAATGAACTGGAATGGTTAAATCTTATGCTCCAATGAACGTAGTGCTACGAGCTTATTCCGCAAAGGTGTTGTGGGGTAAAATCAGACAACCAGATCAAAAGTTATTGCTGTTTAAAGTTTGAGTATCATTTGGAGCTAAATCTCTCACTTTCGCTACAAACCCCATCTAAAATTCTTTCATTTTAAAATTTATGTGTCATTTGGAGCAAAATCTCGCATTACCAGTAGCACCCACTATATATCGACCTCTAAACGAGCTTAAATGGGTTAAAATTATTCTTCATTGGATTTAAGGCTCCAATCTCATTCTGAAAAGGTGTCCTTTGGAGCTAAATTTTGCATTACCGCTGCAACCCGCTATATATATCGACAACTAAATGAACTTGAATGGGTAAAACTTATGCTCCAATGAATGTAGTGCTCCGAGCTCATTCCGAAAAGGTGTTGTGGGGTAAAATCAGTCAACCGGATCAAAAGTTATTGCTGTTCAAAGTTTAAGTGTCATTTGGAGCAAAATCTCTCACTTTCGCTACAAACCGCATCTGTTGACCCAGAAATCGGTGATCCTACCCTGGGAGGCCTCTTTTGTTACATATTTGCAGATTATGCGCCCGGGAAGGATTAGACCTCACGCGAAGGCACTTTTTACACCCGAAGTTGTAAGAAGGGGCAGCCTCATCCTTCAAACCGCCCAAGTGAGGCGGCCTCTCCATTCAAACCGCCCAAGTGGGGCGGCCTCTCCATTCAAACTGCCCAGGTGGGGCGGCTTCTCCCTTCAAGTCGCCCAGGTGGGGCGGTCTCTCCCTTCAGACCGCGCGGGTAGGCGGCCTCCTCCTTCAGTCCGCGCGGGTAGGCGGCCTCCTCCTTCAGTCCACGCGGGTAGGCGGCCTCCTCCTTCAGTCCGCGTGGGTAGGCGGCCTCCTCCTTCAGTCCGCGCGGGTAGGCGGCCTCCTCCTTCAGTCCGCGCGGGTAGGCGGCCTCCTCCTTCAGTCCGCGCGGGTAGGCGGCCTCCTCCTTCAGTCCACGCGGGTAGGCGGCCTCCTCCTTCAGTCCGCGCGGGTAGGCGGCCTCCTCCTTCAGTCCGCGCGGGTCGGCGGCCTCCTCCTTCAGTCCACGCGGGTAGGCGGCCTCCTCCTTCAGTTCGCGCGGGTAGGCGGCCTCCTCCTTCAGTCCACGCGGTTAGAAATCCAGTCACCGGCTCACCGGAGGTGACGACATCGACCCAGAGCCTATAAATAGGACCCTCGACCATGAAGAAAGGACAGGCACGCTGGGGGCAAAACCGGCGGTTAGAAACAGTCAGACCGCATCAAGCTGCGACCTGTCCGGGCGACCTGTCCGGGCGACCTGTCCGGGCGACCTGTCCGGGAGACCTGTCTGGGCGACCTGTCCGGGCGACCTGTCCGGGCGACCTGTCCGGGCGACCTGTCCGGGCGACCTGTCCGGGCGACCTGTCCGGGCGACCTGTCCGGGAGACCTGTCCGGGCGACCTGTCCGGGAGACCTGTCCGGGTGACCTGTCCGGGCGACCTCAGCGACCTGTCCGGGCGACCTCAGCGACTTGTCCGGGCGACCTCGGCAAACAGCCCGCGCGGCTTACTCTTTTCTTACCCGCAACTCTCTTGTATTCATTCAATTTTCCATGTACTAAATACAATGAGCTGTAATACAGATTATTAAATAAAGGGAAAGCCCATCGCAGGAGTGGCATTTGCCGCGGCGGGCGAAGTCTGGCCTCGCCGCAAGCTAGCGGCCCTCTCTTCTTCTCTTCTCCCCTCTTCACTCGCAACTCAAGTAACCAGCTGCTCGCGGCCTCCTTTTCCCCCTATTTCCTCGAGTAGATCGTGGAGGTGCCATTTTGGATTCAACAGCATCTAAAATTCTTTCATTTTGAAATTTATGTGTCATTTGGACCTAAATCTTACATTACTAGAAGAACCCCACTGTATATCGACCTTTAAAGGAGCTTGAATGGTTTAAAATTGTTCTCCCTTGGATTTAAGGTTCCTATCTCATTCTGAAAAGGTGTCCTTTGGAACTAAATTTCGCATTACCGCTGCAACCGGCTATATATCGACAACTAAATGAACTGGAATGGGTAAATCATGTGCTCCAATGAACATAGTGCTCCAAGCTTATTCTGAAATGGTGTTGTGGGGTAAAGTCAGACAACCAGATCAAAAGTTATTGCTGTTTAAAGTTTGAATGTCATTTGGAGCTAAATCTCCCACTTTCGCTACAAACCGCTTATAAAATTCTATCATTTTGAAATTTATGTGTCATTTGGAGCAAAATCTCGCATTACCAGTAGAACCCACTGTATATCGACCTCTAAATGAGCTTGAATGGGTTAAAATTGTTCTCCATTGGATTTAGGGCTCCTATCTCATTCTGAAAAGGTGTCATTTGGATCTAAATTTCGCATTACCGCTACAACCGGCAATATATCGACAACTAAATGAACTGGACTGGGTAAAACTTGTGCTCCAATGAATGTAGTGCTCCGAGCTCATTCCGAAAAAGTGTTGTGGGGTAAAATCAGACAACCGAATCAATAGTTATTGCTGTTTAAAGTTTAAGTGTCATTTGGAGCTAAATCTCTCACTCGATATAAACCTCATCTAAAATTCTTTTATTTTAAAATTTATGTGTCATTTGGAGCATAATCTCGCATTACCAGTAGAACCCACTGTATATCGACCTCTAAACGAGCTTGAATGGGTTAAAATTGTTCTCCATTGGATTTAGGGCTCCTATCTCATTCTGAAAAGGTGTCCTTTGGAGCTAAATTTCGCATTACCGCTGCAACCGACAATATATCGACAACTAAATGAACTGTACTGGGTAAAACTTGTGCAACAATAAATGTAGTGCTCCGAGCTCATTCCGAAAAAGTGTTGTGGGGTAAAATCAGACAACCGGATCAAAAGTTATTGCTGTTTAAATTTCAAGTGTCATTTGGAGCTAAATCTCTCACTTTCGCTACAAACCGCATCTAAAATTCTTTTATTTGAAATTTATGTGTCATTTGGAGCAAAATGTCGCATTATCTGTAGAATCCACTGTATATCGATCTCTAAATGAGCTTGAATGGGTTAAAATTGTTCTCCATTGGGTTTAGGGCTCCTATCTCATTATAAAAAGGTATTGTGGGTGAAAATCTGACAACCGGATCAAACGTTACGGATATTTGAAGTTTAGGTCTCCCTTCGAGCTAAATACCTTATTACCAACCCGGCTGTATATTGACCACTAAACAAACTAGAATGGGTAAAAATTGTTCTGCATTGGATGTAGGTCTCCGAGCTCATTCCAAAAAGGTGTTTTACGCAAAAATCGGACAACAAGATCAAAAGTTATGGCTGTTACAGTTTATGTGTCAAGAGAAGCAAAATTCATCATTACCATTGCAACCGACTGTATATTGACTTCCAAAATGAGCTGGAATGGTTTCAAATTGTGCTCCATTGGATGTATGCCTCCGAGCATATTCCGTAAAGGTGTTGTGGGCAACAATCAAACATACAAATCAAAAGTTATGGCTGTTAGAAGTTTAGGTTTAATTTGGAGCTAAATTTCGCATTACCGCAGCAACTGGCTATATATCGACAACTAAATGAACTGGAATGGGTAAAACTTGCGCTCCAATGAATGTATTGCACCGAGCTCATTCCGAAAAGGTGTTGTGGGGTAAAATCAGACAACCGGATCAAAAGTTATTGTTGTTCAATGTTTAAGTGTCATTTGGAGCTAAATCTCTCACTTTCGCTACAAACCGCATCTAAAATTCTTTTATTTTGAAATTTATGTGTCATATGGACCTAAATCTTATATTACTAGTAGAACCCACTGTATATTGACCTCTAAACGAGTTTGAATGGTTTAAAATTGTTCTCCCTTGGATTTAAGGTTCCTATCTTATTCTGAAAAGGTGTCCTTTGGAGCTAAATTTCGCATTACCGCTGCAACCGGCTATATATCGACAACTAAATGAACTGGAATGGGTAAATCTTGTGCTCCAATGAACATAGTGCTCCAAGCTTATTCTAAAATGGTGTTGTGGGGTAAAGTCAGACAACCAGTTCAAAAGTTATTGCTGTTTAAAGTTTGAATGTCATTTGGAGCTAAATCTCCCACTTTCTCTACAAACCGCTTCTAAAATTCTTTCATTTTGAAATTTATGTGTCATTTGGAGCAAAATCTCGCATTACCAGTAGAACCCACGGTATATCGACCTCTAAACGAGCTTGAATGGGTTAAAATTGTTCTCCATTGGATTTATGACTCCTATCTCATTATGAAGAGGTGTCCTTTAGAGCTAAATTTCGCATTACCGCTGCAACCGGCTATATATCAATAACTAAATAAACTGGAATGGGTAAATCTTGTGTGCCAATGAACAAAATGCTCCGAGCTTATTTCGAAATGGTGTTGTGGGGTAAAGTCAGACAACCAGATCAAAAGTTGTGTTTAAAGTTTGAGTGTCATTTGGAGCTAAATCTCTCACTTTCTCTACAAACCGCATCTAAAATTCTTTCATTTTGAAATTTATGTGTCATTTGGAGGAAAATCTCGCAATACTTGTAGAACCCACTGTATATCGACCTCTAAATGAGCATGAATGGGTTAAAATTGTTCTCCATTGGATTTAGGGCTCCTATCTCATTCAGAAAAGGTGTCCTTTGGAGCTAAATTTCGCATTACCACTGCAACCGGCAATATATCTGTTCGATTCAAAAGTGCGCTCACGAAGAAAATCGAGGGCTGCGGATTATCGGTTACTATTTGGTTAGAGAATTTAGACCGCTAGCAGCGGTCGAGGCCGGGCTTCGCCCGCCGCGGCAAATGCCACTCTTGCGACGGGCTTTCCTTTGATTGAAAAGTAGCGGTTACAAGTGCAGGAAAGCAGAAGCCGGCCGGTCAAACAGTTCGCGAGACCTGAAACTCGAGACCGGAGCTCCGACAAGCGAGCTCTTCGATTCGAGTGTGTGTCTCTTGTGAACAGTGCCGCCCCCTATTTATAGGCTTGGGGGCCTGCCCGAATGGGCCTGGATAAAATAACCTCCTGCCCGGGTACAGGAGAAACGGGCAGGCGGTGACGGGATGCACAAAGAAGAAAAAGAAAGAGGCCGCGCGACCTGTCGGCCTGCCTTCCCGACCTGTCTTGCTTGCGGCTGAGGACACCGGGACCAAGTCAATAATGCAGACCGCGCGGTTTGGAGATTGAGGTCGCGGTCTGCCTTCTAGTCATGACTTAGCCGATCTTCACGAGGTAACTTGGATAGCCTTCGATCTGGAGCCCCGGCCTGTTCTTCGGGGCTGGAACTTCGAGTTTCTATGGGACAACCCGCGCGGCCTTCTAGCTGAGACCGCGGATGAACTTCTTGCCTTGGCTCTTTGACGATCTTATCCCTTTGGGGGCGATCCGGAAATGACACCAGGCCGCCCGGCCTGGCCCTTCTTGAACTGAGAACCGCCGATCCCGGGACCCAGCGGCTTGGCCCAGGAGTCCGCGCGGTCTGATAATGGTCCAACCCAAGAAGCTGTTTTCCGGGCAAACATAATCCCCGCATATTTTCAAATCTCAAAAGAATTTCGAAAATATTAGTTTTTGACCGGGAGACCGCATCCGACCTGTCTTGAATTCTATAAGAGAGCCAGAGAATTCATTCTACGGAGTTTTTTCCTGAAATCACGGGGTATTACTCGCCAGTTGCGGTCAGAATTTTTAAGACCGGCAATTCTTCAGCAATGGACTTCCTGGACGCTGTGCTAGACCGCGTGGATCCCAGCGGAGACCAGAAGAGGGCGGAAGATAAGAGGCGCGAACCGTTGGAAAAGCCGAATAAGGAGAAAGAAAAGCAAGACCGGAAAGATCGGAAGAAGAGGAAGCGAGCTGAGAAGGCCGCAGCGGCTAGCCCCAAGCCAGTCGTAGACTTATCAACTCCCAAAACTCCTGCAGAGCCCGTGGTGAACAGTTCGGGGCCTCCCCCTGATGTCTCGTCGATCCCTCCCGGCGACCTCAACCAACAGACCGCTAGCTTGCCGAGCAAAGAGGTGGCCGCCACTTCTGAAAAGGTTGTTTCAGACAGCCCTTCGAAGAAGATCGGCGAAACCGCCTCGTTTGGAGTGGAAATCACCCCATCCGGGAACCCTCACCTGCTTGTCAGGGATCTAGAGGAAGAGGCGGTTAGCTCCCCCAGGACGGGCGAACCGAATACTCCTCTGTCCGTGGACGATTATCCCAGCCCCCTAAAAGAAGTTCACCCAGCTCCGGGTAAGAGAGAGAGGAAGAGGAAGCAGACCGGGTCCGTGACCGAGCGGATAACAAAGAAGGTCAAGAGGCTAGCCGCTAAGGAAAGGGCGGCTCTCAAGAAACCGACCGACTCCCTCCTCCAGACCAATTCGCGACTAAAGGAGGAGCTAGGCCTCGCGACTCCTCCATCCAACAAGTCAAATGAATCACCCGGCTACCCCTGATACGAAACCGGGCGAACTGCCTCCGGACTCGGCGAGCAGCTTATCTTTCAATGGGATCTTTAGGGGTATGGACGAGTTGGTGAAGCGAGATCAGCTTCTTGACAGCCCGATTGTTCCCAGGCAAAATCCCTCTGCCACTGATAATACAGTCCGGCCTGAAGAGACCGCTCGGACGGAGACCGAAGAAAGAGAAGCTGCCGCCCGGACTGCCTTGGAGGTCAAAGAGAGAACGAGGGAGCTTGAAGAAGTTCTGAGAGCGCGGGAGGAGGTTCCCCCAGCGATGACCGGGGAGGAGATAATGACGGTGAAGAAGGAGAGGGCGGAACAGGCCTTGAACAAGCCGTCGCGGCCTGATCCTCTTGCGGCAGGTAAGGATTCTACGGACTACAAAGCTGTCCGCTTTTCCATTCCGCGGCCTCGCCATAATAAATTAGTGAACCCGCCGCCGAGCCTCTTTTCTGTAGCGGCCCGGCTCCCTTTCATTAGGCCAAGTACGGAGAGACTCTGGCGTGAGCAATGTCAGAGGATGAACTCGGGACGGTCTAAATGGCCTGCCCGCCCAGGCACTGCTCTCGTATTTATGTTCATTTTACTTATATATAGCGTTGCATGCTTTTATTTTTCATAACCAAACGGCTTCTTTCAGATAGCGCGGACCAGATTATGAAACCGGGCGACCTTGAGGCCAGCCTGCCTTCGCTTGCTCCCCTGATTTCAACCTGTGCGATGACCTTGCCAGAAGGGCCGCAGCTGTTTGATCGCCTTGAGGCAGATCTGATCAACCTGAGAGCCCGCTTGAAGGAGGCAGAAAACCAGGAGGCCGCCACTCGGACCGCTCTGGCACAATCAGAGATTGACAGGAGATCCAGCACAGAGAGGGTGAAAGTCTTGGAGACTCAGCTTGAGGCCGCGCTGGGCAGCAGTGGTGGCTACGCGGGCTGCTCTGACCGTCCAACTGGAAAAAGAGAAGAGAGCCTCTGCCAAATTTGAGAGCGACTCGAAATATTACCAGGATAAATTCCTGCGCTTAACCAGAGAAGTCGCCGCTGGTCGGCGAAATATGAACGATGGGGTGGTAGCTGTTAGCCGCCCGACTATTGGAGCGGGCTCGAATCCTCCCCCAGTCCGGGCGGCTGATCCAATGATTGACGAGGCCGCCGCAACCCCCCGTATGATTGCCGCTTCGCGGGTCGAAAGGGATGCCGGGCGGCTTCATAGTACAATCAACCACCTCCACTTTCATACTAGCCAGATTTATTCTCTTTTGAACACCACCAGCGACCAGGTCGCACGACTTCATAGAGAGGATGCCTCCCCAGAACGCCGTCAGCCGGTGACCAACTTTTGAGAACTTGTATTATGAATGTGGCCCATCGATTTGAACAATGTTTTTTCTCTCTTATTCTGAATAACTCGCGCGGTCTTCTTTTTAACCGCTATATTTGGTGCCTTGTTTAGATCTTATGTTTTATTCGAACTGACTTCTGGTCGGGCGAACTGTGATGTATGCTTGTTTCTGTTTTTTCTGGATGCCTTTGCTTCTTTTATTTCTCTGGTGAATCTAACCACATAGGCCATTGACCGGGCGGTTAGAATGTATAGCCGCGATATGATTTTACTATTCACAGATCATAGAAATCTATAAGTAGGGAATTTTCCGAAGTCATTCTCACGATTTACAGATGGCGCGATCCAAGAACAAGTCGCAGCGACCTGTTAAAGTTAAAGCCGTCCGAGCTGACGCGGCCTTGGCATTCCATTCGGCGGACCATCCGGAATGCCGCCTCACTCAGAACGAACTGGACGATTTCATTGCCAGTCACATGGTAGGGAGTAATCTGCTCGCGCGACTTCCTTTGCGTGACGAGCGGATTAACTCTTCCAATTCGCACCAGATCGCCGTCCCAGTTGACCACTTCGAATATGGCTTCAAGTTTCCACTACCGCTTGAAGTCATTGCCATCTTTGACCATTATGGGGTTGTGCCCGGTCAGCTTCCGCCGAACTCCATCGCTTCAATATATAGCTTCATCTCTTACCTGCGGTTCGAGCGAACCAGATTCTCCATCGACCTGTTCAGAAAATTCTTCTCTGTGCGGGCAGTTTCCGACTCGGGGACTTCGACTTATAGGGGGCATCTCTACTTCAGCTGCCACGGGCTGAAGATTGTCAATCTGGCGAACAAAGTCTCCGACTGGTCGGAGCGGTTTGTAATGCTCGAAGGTAACTTCGGACTGTTGCAAACCGACCCGCAGGTTCGGGGGGAGGAGGTTTTCCAAATCCCCCAGGTCGGAAAGATCGAGGCGGACACCTTCGCATTCCTTGAGAAGGAGCGGTTGGATATCAACCACTACATCCCGCTGTTCTTGGAACTGGAGAATATCCTCCCCGAGCATAGTAAGTCCCTTAGACCGCCTTTATATGACCGCGCGGCCTTCTTTACTTACGCTTTTGATTTCATTTTGCAGCCGCCCATATCGTTCCTGCGAACAAGCCCGGTCACGCCGGCCGGCCCAGTTTTAACCCAGAGGGAGAAGAGGCAGCGGCGAAAGAGGTCGCAATCCTCGGAAGAAGAGGGCCCGGCCTCTTCTGACGACTACGAAATCCTTCGTTCTAGTGGGAACCCGCCCGATCTGCAGGGCAACCCGACCGTCCTTTGGCATAGGGATGGAAGTCGGATCCGGGTATCCACCGCTCTTCCTCCATGGGGGAGCGACAAAAATTGAACGCCATGCCCTAGCCGCCGGGGACCGCTTTGTATGGTCGAAAGACCTTAAGGAGGCTGATGAGAACTCCTGAAGAAGAGCTCCCCCGGCTAGCGGCTCAAGCCGGCGCCTGGGGATTTTCGGCCAACCACTTCATGGCCCTGGCGTATAAGCGGCTAGTTTCTGCTCAGAAACTTCTGGAGAGAAAGTACGAGGAGCAGGCCACGGAGAATACGCGGCTTCGAGAGGAGAACGCGCGGCTTCAGGAAGTCGTGGCGGTGAGTTTTTCAAAAAGACAATGGGGTCCCCTTTGATCAGCCCGGGCGACCTAATTCATTTTGCCTTTCTTTTGCAGAGGACAATACGAGATGACCAACCCGGCCTTCCAGGACGAGGTGCTACCCCATGTGGCCCAAGGGATCAACAAGGCTTTGGGTCTCATGGGAGACCGGGGCGGTCTGTCCGAAGGATTCGGCGGAACCACCTTCTCCGACCTTTTCCCCGCCTTGGAGGTCCAGCTTGACGAAATCAGCCGACGGAAAAAAGGAAAATCCAAGGTGGGCGAGGAGGCCGAAACCGACGCAGGCAGGGAGATCGTGCTCCATCAAGGAGGCGATGGAAGTGATGAAGCCGCTGAAGAGGCCGACGCGGATGGAGATGCTGATGACTATGACGATGAGGACAGCTTGTCCTCTGGATCCACCGGCTCTGCAAGCAAGACCGGGCGGTCTAGCGACAGCAGTTCGTCCGGCTCCTCCTCACTAAGTGAAGGTTATTCGCCGGAGGTTGACATCGACTCAATTTCTCCTGTCAAGAAGAAGAAGAAAAAATCGGCAGACTAGTGCCCTTTGTTTTTTTTTTTTTTTTTTTTTTTTTAACTTAATTTTTGTAACCGCCGGTCTCTTTTGTTGGCCGGGCGGTCAATATTTTGTAAGCACTTTTTGGGAAATGAAATAGAAATATTTACCTGTCTGATTGTCCTTCTATTATTACTTACTTGTGATACTTTGTCTTTTTTTTCTTTACTCTCCATGATCTAATCGTGCGGTCATCTTGGTCTGAGCATAAGTGATGATTGATTGTCTTTGAAGATCCTTTATCCAGCCCGCGCGATTATTCATTTGGATCTCAGGATATTCGATTTCTGAATAACAGATAGATTCATGCGGCTATAATTCGGATCGCGCGACTTCTCTTCATTTGTAGATATTAAATACTTGCTGCTATGTAATGAATAACAACTTTCACGCAGTTCGGATTCAGTTCTGGCGAGTAATCCATTATGTCTAGAGATAACTTTTGCTAAGAAATAGCTTAACCTGATCGGTTAGAACACAATCCGAGCGACCACATATTCAAATCCAGGAATATCCAATTCTGATTATTCATTCTGGGATGGATAATGCCCGGCCGGTTTAAATTTCAACCCGGATTATATAGCCAGATCTCATAAGTATTAACTTGATGGAGTAGAGAGATAGATATATCCGATCGGATCAAAGTGTAACCCGAGCGATCACATAATTAGCTCCAGAAGTATCCAATTTTATAAAGGATGAATAATCCCGCCCGATTTGAATACAACCCGGGCAATCAGATAATCTGTTCCGGATTATATAGTCAGATCCGCCCGGTTAGAGTGCAACCCGGGCGATCATATGAATAAATTCAGAAACATTTTACTTAATAAAAGACGGGCATATCTGCCCGGTTAGAATGCAACCCGTGTAATCAGATTAGTCAGTCCCGGAAACATCCAACTTAGTTTAAAGATGTATAGATTCGCTCGGCTTAGAATACAATCCGGACAACCATATGATCCGAATGTAGAAATACCCAAACTCATTAACGGATGGACAGATAGATAAATTCGACCGGTCAGAATGAATCTGAGCAACTATATAGTCTTTTCCAGAAATATCCATTTTTATAGAAGATGAATGGACTCGCCCGGTTTGACTGTCACCTGGGTAATAGATGATCATCTTCGGAGATTTCCATCTTATAAAACATTGATAAGACCGGCCCGGTTATATAACAACCTGGGTAACAGATAATCGGCTCCGGAGATATCCAAAAAATTTGATAAGATCGCCCGGTTAAATAACACCCGGGTAATCATATACTTGTCAGAGAATATCCCAACTTATATCCAATCAGACCGTTCGGTTTGGATGTTCAGACCGCTCGTCTCATTTATCATAACCCTTTATTAGGGTAGACGAAACACCTGTACCTGTCTTAACCATATCTTCCTCGAATGGTTTTATACAAGAAACCATAAGAGGCAAATGCCTTCCTGTAGAGAAAGAATAAGAAAAAGGTATGTACAGACTCAAATGACCAAGTGGGCAGGTGGGCCTCGGCGGCGAACATTGCTTTCCTCAAGTGGTCATAAGAGCTATAAACGACTCATCCGCTCTCTTGCCTAGGGTTACAAGCTGAGTTGATCAATTGGGCAGGTGGGCCTCGGCGGCGAACATTGCTTTCCTCAGAGAGATCAACTCAGTTGTGGGCCCAACTAGGCACCGTTTTGAGTAGTACCTAAGAGGTATTCGATGGTCACAGACTATGATGATCAGTTGGGCAGGTGGGCCTCGCGGCAAACATTGCTTTCCTCAGAAAGATCATCAAAGCTGTAACTATATCCTCCGGGGCATGATAGAGCTGACAATCACCTAGACCTCCCTTGATGCAGGGTGTGTGTCAGATATCGGCCGGGATCCAAAATTCTGAAGACCTCCGCAGCGGAATTGGCAAGCTACCACTACACGTGTGCGAAAACTCCCCGCATCACATGGTCTTGGTGGGTTTTACGCTACGACTACAATCCGAGGGGGTTCGAGCAGAATTCGGCGATATCTCAGAGGTTTGGGGGAGTGAGATATGTATATTTACATTCATAATGTAGAGAACCATCAGACAAGAAGAGGTGTCATTATAGGGCTTTTCATTTAATATCAAAAAGAAATGTAGAGAATAAAGAGAGATAATTCAAGGATAGAATCGTTTAAGATCGTCACCGCTCCAAGTACGCGGGATGTCTTCCCCCTTCACTGGTGTGGAGACGGTAGGCCTCCATTCTTTAATACTTCTTTGATGATAAAAGGTCCTGCCCAATTAGGATCCAGCTTTCCAACATTAACAGACCTGGCCGCAGCATCTACCTTCTTTAATACCAAATCACCGCTTGCGAACTGCTTTACCCTGACATTCTTGTCAAAATATTTTGCCATCCTCCTTTTAACTTCCTCCTGTCTGATAGTTGCCTCGTCTTGAAGCTCCTCGATCAGATCCAGACTATACCTCATAGCCCTCATCATTTTCATCCATCCATGATTCATCCTCCCTCTTTTGCATATATAACCCTTGGAGTGACCACTTCAAATTCTACGGGAACAACGGCCTCTTGAGCCATGAGATAGTTTGAACGGCGTCTCCCCTGTAGCTGAAGATGGCGTAGTACGAAGAGTCCAAAGGATGGAAGGAAGCTGGTCCGCCCAATTCCCTTTTTGATTTAAAGAACCCTTTTCATCAAGAGCTGCCGGATTGCCTGTTCGCTGCTTCCACCTGGCCAATTGTCCTGGGATGATGTACTGAGGAAAATCGCAGATCAATTCCTGCCTGATCGCAGAAGCTTTTCATCTCAGAATTGTTGAACTGTGGACCGTTATCGGTACAATTGCTAACGGGAATTCCATGCCGGCAAATTATTTCCCCCCAGATGAAGTTTCTGACGATCTGAGTTGTTGTTTTTGCTAGCGCTTTTGCCTCAATCCACTTACTGAAATAGTCGATCATTACCAGGGATGAAAACGGCGTTGACCGCTGGCCATCGGAAAAGGTCCCATAAGATCCATTCCCCATACTGCAAAAGGCCACGGCGCCGGTTATCGACCTGAGTGACTGAGCAGGCAAATGCTGAAGAGGACGCGAAACTTTTGACACTGGACACATCGCCTGGCAAATGCTTCAGCATCTTTCCTCATGGTCGGCCAAAAATATCCCTGCCGCAAGATCCTTTTCTCCAAAGTCTTCGCTCCTGAATGACTACCGCACTCTCCCCGAATGAATTTCCTGAAGTATAGCCGGGACCCTCCTCTTCTGAAACGCACCGTGCTGAGGGAGAAATCAGAGTTTTCCTATACAAGACTCTTGCCATCAAGTAGTAGTACGCTGCCTTCTTCTGAATCTATTTCTGTCCTTGATTGACGAAGATGCAACGCCCCTTTTGACAGAAATAGTTCATAAGGATCTTCCAGGAAGGATTTTGATCGATCTGCATGAGCTCCTCTTCTTCCGTCCCATCTGTTGCCGATGAAAAAGTTCTGAGGTCACCCCTCCGGATGGAAGACCAAACTTTGATAATTCGTTCTGCCTCTTCATTCTGTGTTTCGGAATGTGTTCGATGATGAGGATTTGAATCTCCCAATTTCTTTCTTCGCTAGGAATAGATATTTTCTCAACATCGGTTCTCTTGTTTCATAATTCCCCAGAACCTGCGAGGCCATCACAAGAGAATCAGTTTTCACATGAACATGTTCTATCCCAAGCTCCTTGCGAGTCTCAAGCAGCCAAGAATGCTTCGTATTCGGCCTGGTTATTTGTAACTGAAAAGAAGAATTTGATAGCCTGCTCCAGCCTGACGCCATTGGACTGATCAGAACCACTCCGGCTCCCACGGAGTTTCTGCCAGAAGCCCCATCCACATAAATGATCCAAGCCAAGGGAGATGTACTCTCTGTTCTGGATTAGACTCCGTCGTGTCCACCAAGAAATCTGACAATACTTGTGCCTTTATTGCCGTTCTGGGAAACATATGATATTTCGAACTCGCTTAGCTCAATTGCCCATTTAGCCAACCTTCCTGAATGATCCGGCTTTTCCAAGATGCTCTTAGTGGATGGTCCGAGACCACCTGAATGGGATGAGCCTGAAAATAGGGGCGGAGCCTCGTGACGACATGACCAAAGCCAGGCTAATTTCTCCAAGATTGAATATCTAGTTTCCGCATCTTTGAGGATGTGGCTGACATAATATATCGGAAAACTGCTTCTTTTTTTCTTCCCGACACCAGGACAGAGCTTATCGCATCTGGGCCACTCCAAGTATAAGAATAGTGTTTCCCACTTCGCGAGGGCTTTGAAGAAGAGGGGTGAGGTTAATGCTTTTTCAACTGTTCAAAAGCATTGTCGCACTCCTTACTCCATTCGAACTTAGATCCCCCCTAAGTGTTTGAAAAATGGAGCGCTTTTGTCCCCGACTTGGAAATGAATCGGCTCAATCCTGCAAGCCTCCCCCAAGTTGTTGCACCTCTTTCGGGTTACGGGGAGGGTTCATATCCAGGATGGCTTTTATTTTATCGGGATTTGGTGCGAGGCCATCGGGAGTGAGAGGATGTCCAGAAATTTTCCTTGTTGGCCCCAAAACACACATTTCAAAGGATTCAGTTTTAATTTAAACCTCCGCAGAGTAGCGAACGTCTCTACGAGGTCTTTCAGATGGATTGAAAAAGTTTTACTTTTAGAAGAAGATCATTACATATACTTCAGATTTCTCCCTTTCTGTTTCTGAACACTGTGTCCATCATCCTCTGATATGTCGCC
>JAWHQI010001598.1:0-66615 GCA_033032865.1 Dactylorhiza incarnata | reverse complement strand
ATACTTTCCCTAGCCAGTTTCTCTAGAGATCAACCTGACCCACCGTCTAATGAAAGCCAGGCAGCAGAATCAATCTGGGCATTCCAGCTCATACTTCCCTATCCAGCCTCTCCAGAGATCAACATGACCCACCGTCTATGAGAGCCCGGTAGAGTAATTGATCTGGGGCACTCCAGCTCATA
Source organism: Dactylorhiza incarnata (assembly GCA_033032865.1). NCBI lineage: Eukaryota > Viridiplantae > Streptophyta > Magnoliopsida > Asparagales > Orchidaceae > Dactylorhiza > Dactylorhiza incarnata. The sequence continues at coordinate 66,433 of JAWHQI010001598.1, read as the reverse complement.
CTCATCTTGAGGGCCCATGAACAGAAAAAGAGACATTGAAATTAACACATTAATGAATCAATCATGTAATAAGTTAACACAAAAGTTCAGGGATAGAAATGCTTTAGGTCATCCCCGATTTGAGCTCGGCCGAGAGGTACCCCTTCCACATCCTAGACATGGTACCCTCCCGACTTGAGCACTTCATCTACAATGTAAGACCCCTCCCAGTTGGGGTCGAGATTTCCCACCGCGGCCCCTCTCCCTGATGCATCAAACTTTTTCAAGACTAAATCCTGTTCCTGAATTGCTTTACTCGGATATGTTTGTCGAAGTACCGAGCCATCCGCCATTTGACCTCCTCCTGCCGGATGGTAGCTAGGTCCCGGAGCTCTTCCACTAGGTCCAAATATAGCTTTTGCTCCCCTTCATTTTCCACTAGGCATTCTTCATCCCTTCGCCCGCGGAGATCACCCTGGGTGTCTTTACCTTGACCTCTATTGGGAGGATGTCCTCGGACCCGTGAGAGAGCTTGAGCGGAGTCTCCCCTGTGGCTGTGTTCGGGGTGGTACTAAATGCCCAGAGGACCAAAGGTAGTTGTTGCACCTAGTGCCCCTTAGGTAATTGACCATCTTTTTCAGCAAATTCACGATTATCTTGTTCGCCACCTCCACTTGCCCATTGCTCCTTTGTTTGTGAACCAACGCGAACCAAAGATTTATGCCTAGCTAGGTGTAGAGCTGACGAACTCGTCGCTGGCAAACTGCAGCCCATTATCTGTGATGATGGTTAGTGGGAGCCCATGCCGACAGATTATCTCCACCATAAAAAATTTCAGACTACCCGTGAAGTTACCTTAGCGAGCACTTTCACCTCCAGCCATTTGGAGAAGTAATTGATCATTACTAACAGGAATTTTCTCTGGCCGCTCGCCTGGGGGAAGGGACCTACCATGTCCAATCCCCATATTGTGAAAGGCCACGGAGCTGTGATGGTCCGGAGCCTTTGGGCTGGAAGGAGCTGGAGGGGAGCATGTAGCTGGCACTTGGACAATTTCTTGGCCAACTTTGCTGCATCTTTGCTGAGGGTGGGCCTGAAGCAGCCTTACCTCAAACACCATTCCTTCCAAGGTCCTGCTCCCCGAGTGGCTTCCACACTCCCCCAAGTGGATTTCCTCCAGGACCCTTGGGATCTCCTCTTCTGACACGCAGCGAGCTAGGAGCCCCGAGAGGGTCTTTTGGTATAGTGCACCTGCATGTATGGAGTATATGCTGATTTGTACCTAAGCTGTCGCTTGTCCACATCTCCTTTGGGGAACTTCCCCGATGTTAGGATGGTGATGATGGGATCCTTCCATGAGGCTCGTTGATCTATCTCCATTAGTTCCCCTTAATCGATGGATGGTCGAAAGAGTTCCAACACCGTCCCCCCTTCTTAGGGACCAAACTTGGCCAGGAGGTCATCCGGGATGCCTTCCTCCCTTGGCACGTGTTGGATCGAGAAAGCGCAGAACTGTCTGATGACCCCCTTGACCTTCTACAGATAGCGTTGGAGGGTTGGCTACTTTGCCTCAAACTCCCCCCTGATCTGACATGCAACCACCATGGAGTCCGTCGAGACCTCCACATCTTGCACACCCAAATCCAGCTACAGTCGCTGGCCTGCTATCACCGCCTGATACTCTACCTGGTTGTTGGTGATCGGGATGTGGATGTTGATGGCCTGCTCGATCCTTGTCCCTTGGGGCTTACCAGGATGACTCCCCCCCAAAGGAATGCTTCCCTGACGCTCCATCAACCAACATCCCCCAGGTTACCTTTGCTAGCGCTTTCACCTCTATCATTTAGAGAAGTAATCGATCATTACTAACAGGAATTTTCTCTGGCCTCTCGCATGGGGGAAGGGACCTACCAAGTCCAATCCCCATATTGAGAAAGTCCACGGAGCTGTGATGGTCCGGAGCCTTTGGGATGGACGGAGCTGGATGGGAGCATATAGTTGGCACTTGGAGCATTTCTTGGTGAACTCTGCAGCTTCTTGGCTAAGGCTGGGCCAAAAGTAGCCTTGCCTTAACACCCTTCCTTCCAAGGTCCTGGTCCCTGAGTGGCTTCCACTGTCCCCCGAGTGGATTTCCTCCAGGACCCTTGGGATCTCTTCTTCTGACATGCAATGGGCTAGGATCCTCGAGAGGGTCTTCCAGTATAGTGCACCTGCATGTAGGGAGTAATATGCTGATTTGTATCTGAGCAGTTGCTTGTCCACATCCCTTTTGGTGAACTTTCCCGATGTCAGGAATATGATGATGGGATCCATCCATGATGCTTGTTGATCTATCTCCATCAGTTCCCCTTCCTCGATGGATGGTCAGAAGAGTTCTGACACCGCCCCCTGCCGGGGTCCAAACGTAGCCAGGAGGTCAGTCAGGATGCTTTCCTCCCTTGGCACGTGTTGGACCGAGAAAGTGTGGAACTGTCTGATAACCCCCTTGATCTTTTCCAGATAGCGCTGGATGGTTAGCTCCTTCGCCTCAAACTCCCCCCTAATCTGACACGCCACCACCATGGAGTCCGTCGAGACCTCAACGTCTTGCACACCCATCTCTTGGGTCAGCCGCAGGACTGCTATTACCGCCTTGTACTTCGCCTGGTTGTTGGTGATCGGGAAGTGGATGTTGATGGCTTGCTCAATCCTTGTCCCTTGGGGGCTTACTAGGATGACTCGCCCCCCCCCCCCCCCAAAGGAATGCTTCCCTGATGCTCCATCAACCAACATCTTCCAGGCTATCGAGTGGGCTGGTTTGACTTCTTCCACCATGGTCACGTAGTCGGGCATGAAGTTTGCCACTGCCTGAGCCTTTATCGATAACCTGGGCACAAACGAGATGTCGAATTCGCTTAGTTCTACCGACCACTTAGCCAGCCTTCCTGAGTGCTCCACTCCTTCCATGATTTTGTGAAGAGGGTGGTCGATCACCACCTTGACTGAATGCGCCTGGAAGTATGGTCAAAGCTTCCGGGTGAGGCACTGGACCTCCTTTGCTTTGTCGGGGTTAGGCTCCACCCCTGCCGGAGTGAGCAAGTGGCCTAAGAATTTACCTGAGCTCGCCCCGAAGACACAATTTTGGGGGTTGAGTTTCATATTGAACTTTGGTAAGGTCCCGAAGGACTCTTCGAGATCCCGAAGGTGGGACTCGAGGTACCGACTCTTGATCATGAGATCATCCACGTACACTTCTAAGTTCCTCCCCTTCTGTTCTCGGAAGACCCTGTACATCATCCGCTAATATGTTTCCCTGCTTTTTTTAGGCCAAAGGTCATCATCTTGTAGCAGTATCACCCATCCCCTGTGATGAAAGAGACAAGCTTGACGTCGGGAGGGTACATGCGGATCTAATGGTAACCTGAGAATGCATCTAGAAAACTAATTAGGGAAAAACCGATGACTGAGTCAACCAGCAGATCGATTCGAGGCAGGGGGTAATAATCCTTGGGGCATGATTTACTTAGCAAAGAAAAGTGTACACACGTCCTCCACTTACCATCTCCCCTTTTACCATCACTACGTTAGAGACCCAGCCTGGGTACTGGATCTCGGATACAAAATCTGCCCTTAGGAGATTGCTCACCTCCTCCCGGATGGGTCCTTCCATCTTCTCTGTGGTGGACCTCTTCTTCTGACGGATGGGACGGGTGTCGGGGTCGAGGTTGAGGTGGTGGCAGGCCACATCCACATTGATCGCGGGCATGTCCGTTGTGCTCCATGCGAAGACATCCACGTTCTCCTGGACATAGTCCAGGATCTTATTTTGCTCCTCGGGGCCGAGCTCCCCACTAATCTTCACTTTTTCAATCACCCTTGCCAGGGAAGTGACCTACAGCTCTACGATCTCATCCACGGCCTCTAGCCGGACTGCTCCCCCTATCGCTCTCCTTCTTTCTGTCGCATGCACCCGCATCAGCCTTCCTTCCTCCTTCTCTTCTTACCGAACATCCATTAACTCTTCCTCCCCTTCTGCCGGGGCTTCCCCTTCTTCTCCCCTTATTCTCCTCCGTCTCCTCCGTCCCAGGTTTTCTAACGACCCCCTCCGCTTCCTCTTTCCGCTCCATCTCATGGTCCATACCCTCTGCATCAGCTTGCTAGGTGGTGTTGACCGCGGTGATGTAGCACTGCCTTGCCACTTTCGGATCACCCCTCACCCGGACCTGGACTCCTCGTACATTGAGCTTGAGACATTGGTTAAAAGTGGAGGGGACACATCAGAACGCGCTGATAAGGGGTCGTCCAAGATGGCGCTATAGCTGCTCGGAGCGTCCACAATGACGAACCGACAAATACAAGACTCCCCCCCCCCCCCCCCTGAGGACGACGTGCATCCCTACTCCTCCTTCCACTTCCTTCCCCCCCCCCCCCCCCCCCGAGAATCCGAATAATAGGCCATCTGAGGCCAACACCCTTCTGGCCTCCACCTTCATCTCATCAAACGCCTTCTTGAAGATGACGTTGACTGAGCTCCCGTTGTGCACGAGGATTCGGGATACGGTGAAGTTCTCGATGGCTGTCTGGATAACCATTGCATCGCATAACGGGTCCTCGTGACCCGACATATCCTTCTGGGAGAAGGTGATCTTTTCTGCTGGTGGTGGGGATTGAGATGTCGAAGCCACGCTCTGATGGTACATGACATGGAGGCTCGCCTTGCGGGTCGCCTCGATCCCCACACCCCCATGGATCACTCTGATTCTCCCCCCCCCCCCCCGATTTCCACATTAGCCTGGCCTTCACAACTTTCTTCCTCCTCTTCTCAAGTTAGGACTTCCTCGATCCTTACCGGCCACTTCTCCCGCTGCATCGGCACTTTGACCCCTCTCATCTCCAGGAACTCTGGGCTTGTGGATGTTGCATGACCTTCTTGCTGGTGGAAGTCACAATATGGCAACGCCACCTCCCTTCTCTCGGCCTTCGCACCACGATTCCTTCTCCTCACTCCGGCTCCTCTTCCTCTTCCTCCTCGCCCAATCGCAATAGATTACTAAGGCGGGAGAGGCAATGGCCTCGAGCCCTACCTCCACCCTAGCTGATGAGGCATTCCTTGGCCCCTCTTGAAGTTGCCTCCTCCCTACTGCCTCCACCCCAACTCCTGGGCCCTCAGCTCTTCCCTTCTCTGAACCTTTTGGTGCTTGACCTCTAGCTCAGTGAGCTTTGCTAGACTTTTCGTGAACTCCAGGTTATCCTCCTGCCCATATATCTCTTCTGCCGCCCTCTCCATCAACTCCTCAAAGGATAGAGGAGCCCTCCTCTTAAGGATCATTTTGAAGAACCCCTCCCGCAGCTCTACCGTGAAGCCGAGCTGGAGGGTGAATCCTGGCACCTCCTGGATGAAGATGACCTCCTCCTGAAACCGATCCACATAGTGGGCCAAAGACTCCCCCGGACTCTGCTTGATATTTAAAAGTGCATCAGGGTCCTTCTTCCTCTTCTTCAAGGGAGATAATCGCAGCTGGAAGCCGCGGCGCAGGTCTTCAAAAGTATAAATTGAACCTATGAGAAGCTGGTGAAACCAGTCCCGAGCCTCCTCCTTCAGGTAGTGGCAAAGAGTCGGCACTTGAAAGCGTCCGACATGGGTATGATGGAAACCATATCTTTGAACCACTATAAGTGCTGGACAGTGTCGTCCTTGTCGGTGTAGAGCTGTATGGATGGCTCTCTGAATCCTTTGAGGAGTGGTGCCGAGAGCACAAACTCACAGAAGGGGCTTCCCCCAATCGTGCTCCTGGACTGCTCTCGGGCCAGCCCAGCTCCCGCATTCCTCTTACTCATTGGGGTACTGTTTGTCGGGACGGCCCCCACCAGGACCCCACTCGCACTCACTAGGCTGGGGAAGAGTTCATGCCCAACAAGGTCTCTCCCCGGCCCCACGACCGTCACTTCTTTTCCTGCCCTTTGTCCTGGGGCATTCTCGCCAACTTCTTACGGTGGGACCACCCGGGGCCCTAGGGTTGCGAAATCTCCCCGTGTCGCGACGAATGCGTAATGGATCTGTTGAAATTATTGAAGTGGAAGTGGAGGAGGCTTTTGGACCTGGGCGGTCTGGGAAGAGACCGGGCGGTCTGGCGTGACCGCACGGTCTGGCGATCTGGCAATGGCGATCCGTTCTATTGGTCAGCTGCGGCTTCCGGGGTTGACCGCTGGTCTGGTCCAAGGGCTGCTGAAGGTGGAGGTCGTGCGGTCTGGCTGTGACCGCATGACGGCTGATCATCCTCAGGGTCGTGCGGTCTGTCTCTGACCGCGTGACAAGTTGTTCTCTTCAAGGACGTGCTGGTCTGGCGTGACCGCACGGGTTGGCTCTTGAATCCGGTCTGGTGGCTTTCCAGAGGGTTCTGAAGGAGTTCGCGGACTAAGTCATTCTTAGTCGCGCGGTCTCAGTTCGCGGTCTCAGGAGGAGACCAGGAGGGCGAGCTGGCTGTGTTTGCGGTCTCAGGCGAACACAGGTGTGGGTGACTTCTAGGCGGTCTGGCGATCTCCGTGTGGAGTCGTGTTCAGACCAAGGGAGTAGCGATCTCCCGCGGTCTGGAGTGAAGTCGGCGCTCACCAAAATGAAGCAGGAGGGTTGCAGTGATTGCGCGGGTTGACCGGTAAGGTCGCGCGATCTGATGGGTGGTGACTCTATCTCATGGGGTGGTGACTGGATCAGGTCTCACGCCTATAAATAGGGAGCCACTGTTGCAACAAATAGAACACACCAAGTGTAAGCCGAGTTTGCCTAGTTCCTGCGGTCTGTGTTTCTGACCGAGCGGTCTCTGATTGAATTCTTCTTTGTGCAGCTTCTGCGGATAGTGCAGGCAGCAGCGATCACCTCTTCCTCTGAAAGTGTTCGGGCGGTTTGCGGCTTGGAGTTGTGGTGCTGGAGTTCGGCAAAGGAGCGGTCTGGTGCAGCGGTCTGGTGGTGTTTCGAGATCGGGAGCGGTTGCGGTCTGGCAGCAGCGGTCTGGCGAGCTGCTGAGTTCGACAAGAGACCGTGCGGTCTCAGTTATTTTCAGTTTCTGTTCTTTCTCTTTGAAGTTTTGTGCTGACGAAATCATGTCTCGTCGAGCATGTCTTGCCCTGTAATTGAAGTGTTGCTATCAATAAAGATCGTTTTGTTCGCCTAAGATTGTCTCTGGTTGTTTGGCTTGCATCTCTAGTTGTTATTCCTGCTTACTCTCACAAGGTCCGAGAAATTTTCACATGGTATCAGAGGGAGGTTGGAGTTGAAAGAGCAGTGAATAACTTAGAGTAGCCATCGCCTTTGTGAAGAAGGAACCATAGGAAGAGCAATGGAAGGTGGTTTTGCAAGAGGTCTTGGTATTGAGATGCTTACATCGACTAACTTCAAGAAGTGGAAGTCGTGTATGCAGAGTTATCTTCTGTGTGAGGACCTCTGGGAGGTGGTAGGAGGAGATGAAACAGAAGAGGTGAAAGCAGTAGAAGGAGGTGATAATGGACCGGCCGTGAGGGCATGGAGGAAGACCAACGCCAAGGCCGAGTTCACCTTGAAGCGTGCCATTTCACCTGATCTCTTTGATCACATCTTGGGGTGTGGATCAGCTGCTGAGATCTGGAGAGCCCTGGATGGGCTGTTTAACAAAAAGAATATAGCAAGGCTACAGTTCTTAGAGAATGAGTTGGCGAGGTCAGCTCAAGGTGATCTTTCTATCTCGAACTTTTTTTTGAAGATGAAGAATCTCTGCGCTGAGATATCAGCACTGGATCCTGATGAGCCTATTTCTGAGGCGAAGCTGAAGAGGCACATCATCCGCGGCTTGCGGAAGGAATATGTGGCCTTTGTGACGTCGGTACAGGGATGGGCAACTCAGCCGTCTCTGCTAGAGCTGGAGAATCTGCTAGCTTCGCAGGAAAGTCTGGCAAGGCAGATGGCGGGGGTGTCAGTGACTGGGGGAGATGGCGAGGTTCTCTTCTCAGGGAAGAAGAAGTGGGAGAAGAAGAAGAAGACCACGGAAGGCCATGGGCCTTCAACTTCTTGGGCAGCAGGAAAGGGGGTATGCTCCCAAGGCTGACGGGAAGAAGAAGAAGGAAGGTCTCAAATGCTTCAAGTGCGGAAAGTTGGGCACTTTAAGAAGGACTGCAGGCTGAATACTCAGCCAGGGCATGCTGTTGAGAAGGAGGAAGCACCAGCCAGGCACTTTGATGGAGGATGGGGAGGAGCCTTCTCGGCTTCTATTGGAGCCTCGGCTCCTATCAACTATCAGGAGGACTGGATCGTGGACTCGGGGTGTGGTCATCACCTCACCGGGGACGAGTCGAAGCTTTCTTCAGCAGAGCCGTACACAGGTAACAATGCTATTATCACTGCAGATAATACTGTGCATGCAGTCGAGAAGGTGGGGGTTGTTTCTTTGGGCAGTGATAGAGGGACACTTACTTTGAAGAGTGTCTATCATGTGCCCGGAATGAAGAAAACCTCTTCTCTGTGACCAACGCTGTTGACGCTGGGTATCACGTTCTGTTCGGCCCGACAGAAGTGAAATTTCTACGTAATGTAGAGGCCGTGAAGGCCGAGGTCGTTCATATCAGGAGACGGGCAAAGGACTTGTTCGTTTTATCGACAAGTTCCTACGTCGACAAGATGAAGACGAATGATGGTGCCGTTATATGGCATGAGAGGTTGGGGCATGTAGGAATGGATAAGCTGAAAGCAATGGCGGTGAGAGGCCTGGTCAAGGGCCTGCCAAGTCTATCTTCCTATGGAGAAGGTCATGTTTGCGCGGGATGTCAGTTCGGCAAGTCTCATCGACTACCATTTGACAAGTCGCAGACAAGGAGTAGTGTGCCGTTGGAGTGCATCCACGGTGACTTGATGGGACCTACTGCTACCCCAAGCCTCGGAGGCAGCAGATATATGCTGGTGTTGATCGATGATTACACCAGATATGTCTGGGTTTATTTCCTGAAGGAGAAGGCAGAGGCGTTTGCCAAGTTTGTGGAGTTCAAGGAGCTCGTGGAGGGTCGGCTGAATCTGCGGATCAAGAAGCTGAGGACGGACAACGGAGGGGAGTTCACCTCTGCTGAGTTCTCCAGTTTCTGCAGGAAGGCGGGCATCCGGAGGGAGCTCACTTATGCTCATACTCCACAACAGAACGGAGTTGCAGAACGGAAGATCCGTCATCTGACGGAGACCTGCAAGTGTTGGCTGCATGCCAAGAGTATCCCAAAGTCCTTCTGGGCGGAGGGAATGTCTTGTGCTGCCTACGTCATCAACAGGATGCCTCTGAGCCCCATTAACATGCTGACCCCACATGAGATGATGTTCAAAGAGAGAAGCCGAGTGTGGCACACCTTAGGGTGTTTGGCTCCACCTGCTACGTGCATGTTCCAGATGCTCTTCGGACGAAGCTAGATGCGAAATCAAGGAAGCTAGTCTTCGTGGGATACGATGAGCGGAAGAAAGGGTGGAAGTGCATGGACCCGGAGACGCAGAGATTTGTTGTATCTCGCGACGTCGTGTTCGATGAGGTGACATCTTACAAGGGGTCTTCTGATGTGGAGTTACCAGAGAGCAGGGTGGAGATGCCAGAGAAAGCTGTGGAGAATCTTCAGGTGGAGCTACCTGTGTCACCAGGAGGTCCATCTCCTTCTAGTTCCGAGACGGGGGCTTCTGGTTCAGGGAGCAGGGGGAGCAATGCTCCTAGCACGTCTGGAAGGGAGCTAGGGAAGAAGCAGCTGGAGATGAAGCGGTTCAGGGGAAGGAGCTGAGGAGATCGAAGCGATCTATCATTGCCCCTGATCGCTATACAGGAGGAAACGCAGTGAGCTTTGTCTCATGTTTCTTTGCTGGGTCCCTTGGATGAGAGGGAGCCGTCGAGCTTTGAGAAGGCCCAAGGTGTGAAGGAGTGGGACGTTGCGATGCAAGAAGAGATGGCAACTCTTGAGAAGAATGAGACCTGGTCTCTTGTGCCCAAGCCTAAGGGCAATCGCTCCTGTGACATGCAAGTGGGTCTACAAGCTGAAGAAGAAAGCTGACGGCAGTATCTAGCGTTTACAAGGCTCGTCTTGTAGCTCGGGGGTTCTCGCAGCAATACGGTGAAGACTATGATGAGACATTCAGTCCGGTGGCAAAAATGACTTCAGTTCGGTTCATCATTGCCTTGGCGGCGTTCAGTGGATGGGAGATTGGCAGCTCGACGTCAAGAACGCCTTCTTGTACGGCGAGATTGACAAGGACATCTTCATGGTCCAGCCACCAGGTTTTGTGTCTGAAGATTTTCCGGAGCATGTCTGCAAGCTGAAGAAGGCCCTGTATGGGTTGAAGCAAGCGCCGAGGGCGTGGTACGGGAAGATCGCAGAATATCTCCTATTCTGTGGATTTTGTTGCTTCAGACTCAGACTCGAGCTTGTTCGTCAAGAAGAGCGGGGAGCTTCAGGGTCATTGTGCTGTTATACGTCGACGATATGATCGTGACGGGGAACTCGAAGGAGGAGGTAGCGCAGCTTCGGGTCGAGCTGGCCATCAGGTTCGAGATGAAGGACTTAGGTTGAGCTTCACCATTTCCTTGGACTTGAGGTGCAGAGGAAGGAAGGTGGAGTGCTGGTGACCCAAGCCGGATATGCGGAGCGGATCGTTGAGCGGTTCGGCATGAAGGAAGGGAAGTGCACTTCCACACCTCTGGAGAAGGCTATGAAGCTTCGGAAGGATGAGGGAAGGATCATGCAAGAATCCGTTGGTGTTCCGAGCTCTGGTTGGGAGGCTTAATTTATCTGACGATCACGAGGCCGGACATTGCATATGCAGTGGGCAGGGTGAAGTCGGTTTATGGCGGAACCACGAGTACCTCATCTGCTAGCGGCCAAGAACATTCTGAAGTATGTCAAGGCGACCTCGGACATGGGTCTCCTATACAGGAAGGATGCGGGCTTCGAGGTGCATGGATACATGGATGCTGATTACGGGGGAGATTCGGAATGATCGAAAGTCGACATCTGGATTCGTCTTCATGGCGGGCCCTACGGCTATATCATGGTGCAGCAAGAAGCAGGATTCCGTGTCAGTCTCTACCACGGAAGCGGAATACAAGGCTTCGGCCTTGGCAGCTCAGGAAGCCATCTGGCTTAGGAGGTTGGTAGGAGACGTCCACAAGGAGGTTCGGGAGCCGACTCTGCTATGCGGTGACAATGAGAGTGCTCTCAAACTGGTAACCAATCCAGTTTGTCACGCGAGGACCAAGCATATTGAGATCGAGCATCACTTCATACGGGAGAAGGTGCTGGAGGGATCTCTTTCGGTCGAGCATGTGCGGAGTTGCGGACAATGTCGCAGACATCTTCACAAAGGCGCTGGCAAAGGGACCGTTCACACGGCTAAGGGAGCTACTTGGGCTAGTTTCCACTTCCCACTTCAAGGGGGAGTGTTGAAATTATTGAAGTGGAAGTGGGAGGAGGCTTTTGGACCTGGGCGGTCTGGGAAGAGGACCGGGCGGTCTGGCGTGACGCACGGTCTGGCGGTCTGGCAATGGCGATCCGTTCTATTGGTCAGCTGCGGCTTCCGGGGTTGACCGCTGGTCTGGTCCAAGGGCTGCTGAAGGTGGAGGTCGTGCGGTCTGGCTGTGACCGCATGACGGCTGATCATCCTCAGGGTCGTGCGGTCTGTCTCTGACCGCGTGACAAGTTGTTCTCTTCAAGGACGTGCCGGTCTGGCGTGATCGCACGGGTTGGCTCTTGAATCCGGTCTGGTGGCTTTCCAGAGGGTTCTGAAGGAGTTCGCGGACTAAGTCATTCTTAGTCGCGCGGTCTCAGTTCGCGGTCTCAGGAGGAGACCAGGAGGGCGAGCTGGCTGTGTTTGCGGTCTCAGGCGAACACAGGTGGTGGGTGACTTCTAGGCGGTCTGGCGATCTCCGTGTGGAGTCGTGTTCAGACCAAGGGAGTAGCGATCTCCCGCGGTCTAGAGTGAAGTCGGCGCTCACCAAAATGAAGCAGGAGGGTTGCAGTGATTGCGCGGGTTGACCGGTAAGGTCGCGCGATCTGATGGGTGGTGACTCTATCTCATGGGGTGGTGACTGGATCAGGTCTCACGCCTATAAATAGGAGCCACTGTTGCAACAAATAGAACACACCAAGTGTAAGCCGAGTTTGCCTAGTTCCTGCGGTCTGTGTTTCTGACCGAGCGGTCTCTGATTGAATTCTTCTTTGTGCAGCTTCTGCGGATAGTGCATGCAGCAGCGATCACCTCTTCCTCTGAAAGTGTTCGGGCGGTTTGCGGCTTGGAGTTGTGGTGCTGGAGTTCGGGAATCAGGAGATCGGCAAAGGAGCGGTCTGGTGCAGCGGTCTGGTGGTGTTTCGAGATCGGGAGCGGTTGCGGTCTGGCAGCAGCGGTCTGGCGAGCTGCTGAGTTCGACAAGAGACCGTGCGGTCTCAGTTATTTTCAGTTTCTGTTCTTTCTCTTTGAAGTTTTGTGCTGACGAAATCATGTTCTCGTCGAGCATGTCTTGCCCTGTAATTGAAGTGTTGCTATCAATAAAGATCGTTTTGTTCGCCTAAGATTGTCTCTGGTTGTTTGGCTTGCATCTCTAGTTGTTATTCCTGCTTACTCTCACAAGGTCTGAGAAATTTTCACAGGATCGCCCTGAGCAGGTCCCTTCGGAGGTCTGCCAGCATCTCGACTGTCACTAGCGGCACAAGGTGGTGGCAAACCACCAAAGTCGGTGTCTCACTCATCTTCCCATGCCATGCCGCTTCCTTGAGAATTTCTTGTACTAACTGCTCTCCACGCTCACCGCACCAAAATGTTGGAACTAAGACTTGGCCCCAATGAGGAGATCGGGACCCCTTAGAGGGGGCAGGTAGCACCTATTGATCCCGAGGAAGAAGCGGATCGGAGACTAAGAGCTTAACACATACCCTAGGCTACATCGTGGAGGTCCCACCACACACCCAGAAGATCTTAGAGTACTTCCCCTCCCAAGCCAAAGCTGAAGCTGGGCACCTTGGAGAGCCTGGTAAGCTAACCAAAGAACCTAGGGATGAAGAAGCCAGAAATTGGAATCCTCTTCCAAAGGTGCCCTTCAAGGTCTATATATATCTTTCTAGTCTGGTTTTCTAATAGCGTGATCCCTCCTTTGGTTTTACTAAATGCACCCCAACTGGCCTGCTAACAACCAAACTCCGCTATTTTGAAGGGCTATCGCAGCCCACCAAGGGTATCAAAGTAATTTTACTCCCAAACCCCTAGGCAAGTGGTCCCTGAAGGCACCTATCGCCTAAACCTCTAGCATACCAGACCTCTTGGCGACCGTGGGGCGAGTGGACCTTGAGAGTGCCACTCACAGGGTCCTTGGTACTCTGGGCGAGTAGGTCCCCTCCCCTCACCTCGCCCAATTTCCATGACATTCGTGCCACTCTCGCGCGAGTGTCCGGCGATACCCTGCCAGAGAGGCGATGGTAATAAAAATTGGGGTTTTGAAATTTAGTAAAGGTTTGAGATTTTCTCCAAAACTATATCCGATAAAGGCAAGTTTACCTTATCGTCTATAGTATAGGATATTAAGAAATACCAAGATCATATTCCACGGGCGCGTTGATTACTTCTACTTTGAGGAAAGTCGCTATTATCTTATCTAATGATATTTTGGGATTTTGGTTACTTAGGCTAGAAAAAAAGAGAAATTGCAAGCTAAATTAAGGGTTTAGATGATGATAAAAGAGGCTAGTACTCAATCAAAAGTCACCTTGGAGTGAGAAAAGACAAGTGAAAAGAATTAAATCTAATTCCGTTTAAATTGAACTACTTGACCGTGGAGGTTCCCGAGCTCGAACATGCCTCTCTCGAGGTTAATGCCCAACTAAGTTAGGAAAAATCAACCGGACTCTCGTCCTATAATCGATTACCTAAAACTTGCTTTACGAACGTGAACCCCGCTATTGGATTTGACTCCAATCCGGGAGATTTACGTCATCCTCTCTCGAGGGGTGCGTGCAACTCTCTTTACCCTTGAGTGATCAATTCATACTTTGAGCCTCTCGGCTAACTAAGTATGAAAACATAAGCGAAAACTATATATCGAAATATGGCCTCACTAATTATAAATCAAGGGTAATTCAAGTGTTTTTAAAAACGAAAAAAGAAAACTTTAGAGAATCATAACTTGTCTAACTCATCCTCGGATCATTTTGATCGAGTACTAATGAGGATTAGTTAATCATGGTGGAGGGGGAAGAGAAAGAAAAATAAAAATGCATAATAAGAAAATTTAACTAAGTAAGGAGGAGACAAAATCAAGAGAATAAACTAATTTTTATTTAAATGAAAACTATTCCAGTCTTAAGAGAAGAGATTGCAAGCTAGGAAAAACAAACTTACAAACTTAAACTAGGCTATTGCATTGAAATAAAGCTAGTACATTGCATGAGAAAAAGAAGAGAACATGAAAGGAAAGAAACATGAACATGAACATGAAAGTGAAAATACTCAGGATTCGCTCTAGCAGAGCACCTCCCCCACTCCAAAATTCTGAACCCTGGACTCAAGGAGAACCTCTGAATTTATAGGGAAAAATTTCAGATTACACGCCCTCGGTCACGGGCGTGATTAAGGGCGTGACTGCACTATTCACATCGGATCCGACAGCGGCATGGGCTTTTTGGACGGCGCGGCGAAAATGACATGTCACGGGCGTGACATGTCGGGTCACGGCCGTGACTTTGGACGGCTGCATTAAATGCGGCGTGGGCTGGAATTTGGCGCGGCGATGAAGCAGAGATCACGCTGGAAAGTCACGGCCGTGACAATGTGGGTCACTGGCGTGACTTAGGTTGACTTCTCGACAGCATCTCCACGTCTCGACGGCAGCTCCACGTGGAAGATTCTAAGTTTACACACCCTTGGTCACGGGCGTGACTTTGGGTCACGGGCGTGAACTGGGGCGTGACTTGGTGTGGGCTAGTTCAAACAGCGTGGCATCGATTCTGGACTGATCTTCAGGTTACACGCCCTTGGTCACGGGCATGACCGAGGGCGTGACATGCCATTTTTCCCGATTGTCCCAAAATTCTGCAAAAATTGAAATTAAGCTAAGTTAGAATCAAAATTACAAAAAGAACTACTTATAACCTAAATTGACATAAAAGGAAAATTCATATTAAATATTTACAAAATTTTCTATTAAAAGTTATAAAAATACTACTATCAAATACCCCCATACTTGAGGTTTTGCTATTCCAGAGCAAAAGTGTGAGACATAATTTATAAGACATCCTTAAAAATTTTTAATTTAAAACTAAAATTTCATTTAACCAAAAGTTAAGTTAAGAGTAAATTCAAGGGGGAGTTAAGTCCTAAATTATGATGATGATTTGAAAAGAGGGAAAAATGTTTAGGCAAGAACTTCTCAAGAAAATTAAGTAGTTTGACAAAATTGTAGAAATTATAAAACTAAATTAAATTAAAATTATAAGAACTCTATCTTAAAAGAATCTTAAGGAAAAGTAAATTACAAAATATTGCTCTCTCCATAATTTTTCAACTAAAACTAGAACAATGATAATTGGCTAAGGGGGATTTCATAAAATTTGCATAAGAAGAGAAATTTTTGAATGGAGGAAATGGAATTTATCATGAAATGTCCTCTTTTTTTTCTTTTTTTTTTCTCTTCTTATAAAAACCCAAAATGTATATGGTTTAGGAGTAATGAATTTTATCCTCTTACTCCATGCCATATAATCTTTTCAAATATTTTGGGTGGCATATGTTTTAGGGAATAATGAATTTTATCCTCTTATTCCCATGACATATGATCTTTTAAAGTTCATTTTTTTATATGCCACAAAGGGGGTAAGGAAGGGAAATAAATCTATCTAGCTTTAAATTATATTGAGAGCAAATTCTAGTAACATTAAATTTCCTAAGATCTAAAAAGTTAGAAGAAAATATAATTGAAATCTAAAGAGGTTTAGGAAATTCACTACAAAATGAAGCCATTTAAAAATAAAAAGAGAAGTCATGCTAACAAAATTCTCTAATCAATTTAAAATTATAAGATGATTCTTAAATCAAGATTACCTCAAATTTAAAATTAACAAACTATGATAAGCAAAATTTTAGCCAATTAAAAACTTAAACATGCTTATAAACATTCTCAACTAGATTTCTAGAAATCACAAAAACAACAAGAAGGAGGGATATACGAATTTTTGGAATTTTTGATATTATCATTTTTTTTTTGAATTTTTGATATTATCTTTTTTTTTGAATTTTTGATATTATCTTTTTTTTTAATTTTTGAATTTTTCTCATTAAAAACTATTTACAAAGAAAGGAAACTAGCTTTAAAACTTAACTATTTTTGTAAGTCTTGGACTTCCCAAGGGCTACCCGGTGAAGGGTTCGCAAGGTACTAGGAGGTGTGATGGTATGAAATCCCAAACGTCCCTTTCCAAGATTTAAATTTTCGATTTTCTAATTTTTTTTTGAGTTTTTGGATTTTATAAGTGCTTAAAAAAGGAAATCATAGAAACAAATTAAAATTTTCTTTTTGTTGTTTTTTTTTTCTTTTCATCATTTTTTTTGAAAATTTTCTTTTTAAAACTATTTACAAATATTTACAAAGGGCTATTTACACCCCCATACTTAAAGTTAAACATTGTCCCCAATGTTTAAAAATAAGTATGAAGTAAGAAAAGGTAAAAAGAAATGCAAAAACGAAAGAAGAGAAGAAAAAGGGTTTCCCTGATTTTTTTAAAGCTTTTGTGGGAAAGCCGCGATTACCTGCAAAAGTTGTTAAAGAAGAAAAGAAAAGACAAGAGAAAATAACAAAAGATAACTTTGGGGTGCCTCCCAACAGCGCTTTGTTTAAGGTCGCGTAGCTTGACCCACTTGCCATCATGTTATATTATGAAGAAATATCGCATCACTCTTGTCATTAGGTAAGTCTCCTAGAAGATACAATTTAAGGCGGTGCCCGTTAACTTTGAAGGAACCTTTTTCCGGGTGGGGAAATTAGAATTGTCCCATAGGACCAAACCTCTTTAACATAAAAGGTCCGGACATCGAGATTTCAGCTTTCCAAGGAAAAAGGCGAAGACGAGAATTATAAAGGAGGATGAGGTCGCCCGATGAAAAAGTTTTTGGAAATTTTATATGTTTGTCGTGATAAAACTTTGTTCGCTCCTTATATAATTCGTTACTCTCATACGCATTCGCTCTCCACTCATCTAATTCGTTCATTTGAAATTTTCTTTGTTCGCCCGCTAAGTAGAATCAAGATTTAAAAATTAAGCGCCCAAAATGCGCGGTGTTCTAATTCGACCGGAAGGTGGCAAGCCTTGCCATAGACCATTCGATATGGTGTACAACCGATAGCGGTCTTGTACGCCGTTCGATAGGCCCATAGCGCGTCATCGAGCTTTATTGCCCAATCCTTCCGATTAATAGAAACTATTTTTTCTAAAATCCATTTTAATCTCGATTAACAACTTCGACTTGGCGCTCCTTTGTGGGTGGTTGGCAGTGGATAATTTGTGTGTGACACGATATTTTGCTAAGATTTTTGTGAATTGAGTATTGCAAAAATGGGTGCCCTGATCACTCACAATAGCGCGCGGAGTGCCAAATCGAGAGAATAATTTTTTTAAAAAATTAACGACGACTCGCGCATCGTTGGTGGGGAGAGCTTGCGCTTCCGCCCACCTCGACACGTAGTCGACCGCCACTAGAATATACTTATTTGAAAATGAAGGAGGGAGAGGACCAACGAAATCAATGCCCCAAAGATCGAAAATTTTGCATTCTAAGAAAATGTTTGGGGCATCTCATCCCGGCGGGAGATGTTCCCCGACCGCTGGCAGCTGTCGCAAGTACTCACAAGGGTGTGAGCATCTTTGAAGAGCGTGGGCCAATAAAAGCCCGCCTGCAGTGCCTTCCTCGTGGTTCGGTTTGACATGATAGTGACCACCGGTGGGTCCCTCATGACAATGATGTAAAATTTTAAAGCCTTCCTCACTTGAAACACATTTTCTCACAATCTGGTCTGCGCATACTCGGAATAAAAAGGGGTCCTCCCAAAAGTAATTCTTTAAATCAGAAAAGAATTTCTTCTTTTGCTGACTCGAGAATTCTTTTGGCAGGACCCGGACTACTAAATAGTTAGCCAAATCCGCAAACCATGGGGTAGAAGATGAATTAAAATTTTCGAGAGCTAGGAGGCGCTCTTCGGGAAATTTATCGTGATGTCGGCCTCTATTAATGCTTCAGAGGAGGGATTTTCTAAACGAGAAACGTGATCGGCCGCCAAGTTTTCGGCTCCTCTTTTGTCCCGGATCTCTAAGTCAAACTCCTGCAAGAGGAGGATCC
This sequence comes from Dactylorhiza incarnata, assembly GCA_033032865.1. Classification (NCBI taxonomy): domain Eukaryota; kingdom Viridiplantae; phylum Streptophyta; class Magnoliopsida; order Asparagales; family Orchidaceae; genus Dactylorhiza; species Dactylorhiza incarnata. The sequence goes on along the minus strand of JAWHQI010001598.1, from coordinate 48,120 downwards.
ATCGCAAAAGACGAGGCTTGGCGTCCGATTTGCTTAAAAGATTCCTAAGTGCGGAGTGATCCGTGAAGACGATAACTTTCGAGAGGGTGATGTATGACCTAAACTTATCGAAGGCAAAAATGATCGCTAGAAGCTCCTTTTCGGTAGTGGTGTAATTCGCTTGTGCCGACCGTGAGTGTTTTGCTCGCATAATAAATAGGGTTGAAATACTTACTCACCCGTTGGCCTAAAACGGCACCAACCGCAATGTCACTCGCGTCGCACATGATTTCAAAAGGGAGCGACCAATCCGGTGCGACTAGAATCGGGGAGTTTATAAGTTTTTCTTGATAAGTTTAAAGGCCAAATGGCATTCATCGCTGAACATAAATGAGGATTCCTTTTCAAGAAGATGGGTTAAACGGCTTGTGATTTTGGAAAAATTTTGTATAAAGCGCCGATAGAACCTTGCGTGCCCTAGGAAACTACGAATAGCTTTTACGTTTCTGGAGGGGGGAGGTTTTTCAATCACTTCAATCTTGGCCCTATCGACCTCGATCCCCATGCCCGAAATTTTATGACCAAGGACTAATCCTTCCTTGACCATAAATGGCATTTCTCCCAATTAAGTGCTAAATTCGTTTCCTCGCATCGCTGCAACACGCGCTTAAGATTTTTTAAACAATTTTTTAAATGAGTTTCCGAATATGGAAAAGTCGTCCATAAACACTTTCATCACCTCCTCTACTAACTCGTCAAATATCGCCAGCATACATCTTTGAAATGTAGCTGGCGCGTTACAAAGACCAAATGGCATCCTTCGATAAGCGAAGGTGCCAAAGGGACAAGTGAAAGTGGTTTTCTCTGGTCGTCGGGCAAAATTGGGATTTGAAAATATCCCGACAAACCATCGAGAAAACAGTAGTAGGAGTGACCTGAAAGACGCTCTAAGATTTGATCAATAAACAGAAGAGGGAAGTGATCCTTACGGGTGGCATCATTTAGTTTTCGGTAATCGATGCACATCCGCCAACCCGTAACAGTACGGGTTGGGATCAATTCGTTATTCTCGTTAGCTACTACCGTAACGCCTCCTTTCTTTGGTACGACTTGTACTGGGCTAACCCAAGTATTATCCGATATCGGGTAGATAATTCCCGCGTCTAATAGTTTGATCACTTCGGCCTTAATGATTTCTTTCATGTTAGGGTTTAGCCGCCGTTGAGGCTGGACCGAATTTCGGGAATTATCTTCGAGAAAGATTTTATGGGTGCAGAAGGAAGGGTTTATACCCCTAATATCCGAAATTTGCCACGCAATTGCGTGGCGGTGCTTTCTTAAGACAATAGCTAACTCAGAAATTTCCGAGTTGCTAAGTTCGGATGAAACGATTACGGGTAGCTTCGACTCTTTTTCTAAAAATAAATACTTAAGGTGTGGGGGGGAGTTGCTTTAGTTCTAAAATGGGTGGCTCTTCATAAGAAGTTTTGATTTTCAATTTTTCTAAAAATAGTGGTTCGGGTGGTGTGAAATGAGTGACTTCTTTTTCTTCCAGACAAAAGAGCTCGGACTCGTGACTCGAGGTGGATACTAACTCGGGAGGTGAATCGAATTCCCAACACTCTTCCAAGTAAAAACACGAATCGTCGTTTTCTAATGTGTTCCGCATCGAGGAATTTATGCCAAAAGAAACTTCATCGTCTCCAACCCGTAGGAGGAGCTTTCCGTTACTTACGTCAATAATGGCGCGGGAGGTGGCAAGGAAGGGGAGGCCGAGTATGAGGGGTACTTCGGCATCCTCTTCGATGTCAAGAATGACAAAGTCCACCGGGAAGATGAACTTGTCGACCTTGACGAGCACGTCCTCCACTATTCCTACCGAATATTTTAAAGAGCGATCCGCTAATTGAATACTCATTCGAGTGGGGGCTTGGATTTCCTAGACCTAGCTTCTTAAATAGTGAAAAAGGCATGAGATTGATACTTGCTCCCAGATATGCTAAAGCGTGTTTTACTAACGAATTGCCAAATAAACACGGGATGGAGAACCGTCCCGGGTCATTCACTTTTCTAGGCAATTTGTTGAGTACAACCGCGGAGCATTCTGCGTTCAAAGAAATATGCGAAATATCTTCTAATTTTTTCTTATTGGAGAGCAACTCCTTAAGATATTTCGCATATTTAGGCATTTGAGAGATAGCCTCGCAGAAGGGTACATTAATGTGAATTTGCTTTAAGATATCTAAAAAAATTTTATAATTCTTTTCGGCGCTTTCACTTTTAAACTTAGATGGATACGGAATATTAGAAGTAGAAGCGCGCGGAGCTAATGTAGCAGTTAAATTCGAAGATAAAATAGGAGGAGGAGGAGGGGAGGAAGTTACCATGGGTTCGTCCTATTTTGAAACCACCTCCTTCCCGCTTCGGAGTGTAATCGCGTTTGCGCTCTCTCGTGGGTTTGGCTCCGTGTTTCCCGGAAGGGATCCTTGCAGGCGCTCGGAGATTATCTTTGCTAGCTGGCCCACTTGGTTCTCTAAATTTTTGATCGATCCGGTGAGGTTCCGGATGTTTGCTTCATTTGTAGCAACATATTTTGCAAAAACCTCTTCAAGCGGAGAGGGCTTTTGCTGTTGCGGTGGAAAACCGGGTGTATTAAAATTTGGAGGGGGAGTTAAATTAAGAAGTTGATTTGGAGGCTGATTTGAATTTAAGGGACGCTGAGCATTTCCTTGATTGCTCCATGAGAAATTCGGATGATTCCTATAACCAGCATTGTAGGTGTTATTATACGGAGCGGTGTTCGGGTTATAGGAAGGCCGAGATGGATTTCCCATGTAATCAACTTGCTCTTCAATTAAAACATTATTAGCCCAAGGAGGAGTGGCGGAGGAAGCAGACATCTCCGCCACTTGCTTTGTTAAGCGCTCAACTTGTAAAGCCAAATTCGCGTTTGCGTCTATTTCAAAAATTCCGGCCGGCTTATTAGGCCGCGCTCGGGGCATGTTCCATTGGTACGCATTTGTGGCCATCTCTTCGAAAAGCTCTTGAGCGGCGACCGGGGTTTTATTATTTAATGTCCCCCCGGCGGCCGCATCAATCATTTGCCTCGTTTGGAGATTTAAGCCATTATAAAATATTTGCACTTGTTGCCAAGTGGCAAGTGCGTGGTGAGGGCATCGACGCAAAGGCTCCTTAAAGCGCTCCCATGTATCATAAAGAGTCTCCGAGTCGATTTGCATGAATGACGCAATATCCGTGCGCAATTTAGCGGTCTTTGAAGGCGGGAAATATTTATTAAGAAATTTTTCCGCCATTTCGGCCCATGTAGTGATGGATCCCCTAGGTAGGGAGCCCAGCCACTGCTTGGCCTTAGACCGCAAAGAAAAAGGAAAAAGACGTAATCGAATGGCGTCATCGGTGACGCCATTGATCTTAAAAGTGTCGCAAATTTCAAGAAAGTAAGAGATATGTGAATTTGGATCCTCGTCTGGTTGACCATCAAAGGTCACCGATTGTTGCACCATTTGTATGATGCTGGACTTGATCTCAAAATTATTGTTCGCCACCGTGGGGCGAACAATACTCGATTGTGTGCCTTCCAAATTCGTCCGCGCATAATAGGACATGGTCCGTTGCGCGTCCTCATTAGGATTTGGCTCGTTATGATTAGGAGGATTAAGATTATGATCCATATTTGCTGCGTTAGTGTCCCCGATCGACTCTTCGAATTCTATTTGATTTCCCTGATCACGAGAATGGCGGTGCCTCAAAAGGGTTCGCTCGATCTCCGGATCAAAAGGAAGAATCGAAGTGCTACCTCGGGTCATACACTAAAAAGAGAAGAAAGGAAGAAGAAAAACTAAAATTTTTTTTTTCTTTTGAAATTTAGAAAAAGCAAAATAAAATAAAAAGAAGCATGATAAAATTAATAGCTATCCTCTTTTCAAAATATCTACGCAAAGTCCCCCGCAACAGCGCCAAAAACTTGGTAATAAAAATTGGGGTTTTGAAATTTAGTGAAGGTTTGAGATTTTCTCCAAAACTATATCCGATAAAGGCAAGTGTACCTTATCGTCTATAGTATAGGTTATTAAGAAATACCAAGGTCGTATTCCACGGGGCGCGTTGATTACTTCTACTTTGAGGAAAGTCGCTATTATCTTATCTAATGATATTTTGGGGTTTTGGTTACTTAGCTAGAAAAAGAGAAATTGCAAGCTAAATTAAGGGTTTAGATGATGATAAAAGAGGCTAGTACTCAATCAAAAGTCACCTTGGAGTGAGAAAAGACAAGTGAAAAGAAATTAAATCTAATTCCGTTTAAATTGAACTACTTGACCGTGGAGGTTCCCGAAGCTCGAACATGCCTCTCTCGAGGTTAATGCCCAACTAAGTTTAGGAAAAATCAACCGGACTCTCGTCCTATAATCGATTACCTAAAACTTGCTTTACGAAGTGAACCCCGCTATTGGATTTGACTCCAATCCGGGAGATTTACGTCATCCTCTCTCGAGGGGTGCGTGCAACTCTCTTTACCCTTGAGTGATCAATTCATACTTTGAGCCTCTCGGCTAACTAAGTATGAAAACATAAGCGAAAACTACATATCGAAAATATGGCCTCACTAATTAAAATTCAAGGGTAATTCAAGTGTTTGTAAAAACGGAAAAAGAAAACTTTAGAGAATCATAACTTGTCTAACTCATCCTCGGATCATTTTGATCGAGTACTAATAAGGATTAGTTAATCATGGTGGAGGGGGAAGAGAAAGAAAAATAAAAATGCATAATAAGAAAATTTAACTAAGTAAGGAGGAGACAAAATCAAGAGAACAAACTAATTTTTATTTAAATGAAAACTATTACAAGTCTTAAGAGAAGAGATTGCAAGCTAGGAAAAACAAAGTTACAAACTTAAACTAGGCTATTGCATTGAAAGAAAGCTAGTACATTGAATGAGAAAAAGAAGAGAACATGAAAGGAAAGAAACATGAACATGAACATGAAAGTGAAAAATACTCAGGATTCGCTCCAGCAGCACCTCCCCCACTCCAAAATTCTGAACCCTGGACTCAAGGAGAACCTCTGAATTTATAGGAAAAACATTCAGATTACACGCCCTCGATCACGGGCGTGACCAAGGGCGTGACTGCACTATTCACATCGGATCCGACAGCGACGTGGGCTTTTTGGACGGCGCGGCGAAAAGTGACATGTCATGGGCGTGACATGTCGGGTCACGACCGTGACTTTGGACGGCTGCATTAAATGCGGCGTGGGCTGGAATTTGGCACGGCGGCGAAGCAGAGATCACGCTGGAAAGTCACGGCCATGACAAGTGGGTCACGGGCGTGACTTAGGTTGACTTCTCGACAGCATCTCCACGTCTCGACGGCGGATCCACGTGGAAGATTCTAAGTGTACACGCCCTTGGTCACGGGCGTGACTTTGGGTCACGGGCGTGACCTGGGGCGTGACTTGGTGTGGGCTAGTTCAAACAGCGTGGCATCGATTCTGGACTGATCTTCAGGTTACACGCCCTTGGTCACGGGCGTGACCGAGGGCGTGACATGCCATTTTTCCCGATTTGTCCCAAAATTCTGCAAAAATTGAAATTAAGCTAAGTTAGAATCAAAATTACAAAAAGAACTACTTATAACCTAAAATTGACATAAAAAGGAAAATTCATATTAAATATTTACAAAATTTTCTATTAAAAAGTTATAAAAATACTACTTATCAGGCGACATTCTCTTGGGATCCCTTCTGCCCTTCCTGAGTTGGGCGAATGCCCTCCTTTCCCGCTCTTTTGCACACCTCAAGTCTGGGCCCCCACTCGACAAATACGGGGTTGTACATTTAGGTCAAGCTTTATTGAGTTTAGTGAAATCCACACACATTCTCCATTTTTCACCAGCCTTTTTCACCATTACAACATTTGATACCAACTCTGGGTATTGAATTTCCCTAACAAAGTTAGCTTTGAGAAGCTTTTCCACCTCTTCCCGGATTGGTTGAGCCAAGGTCATTTCAACTGCTCATTTCTATTGCTTCACTGGAGTAAAGGATGGATCAATGTTTAGAGGGTGACAGGCGACATCTGGATCAACTCCTGGCATATCATCCGCTGACAAAGCGAATATATCTATATTTTGCAGCAGGCAAGAGATGAGATGATTCATTTCAACTTCAGACAACTCAGCGTTGATTGAAAGCTTCTTGCTTTCATCTTCATCACTGATGGGCACGGCTTGAGTTGCTTGGGCAGGTTCCAAGCGAACTCCATCTCTTGTCTCTTCTTCCATGACTTCTTCTTCAGCTTTAGCAGAACTGGAGATTTGGGAAGCTGGAGAGGTCTCATCTACCTGAGGAGGAAAACCCTCAGTCATATTAACCGACTTGACGTAGCATTCCCAGGCCTTCCTCAGATCGCTCCTTATCAAGTATTGCTTGCCGTTTAGAGCGAACTTCACTAGAAGGTGGTAGGTGGAAACCGCCGCTTGATATTCATTCAATATTGGCCTCCAAAAAATTGCGTTGTAGCTGCTCGGAGCTTCAACGACTATGAATTTGACTGACTTTGTGATGCCTTCAAGCGTCACTAAGAGCGTGACATTCCCTTCTACTTCTTTCTTCTCTCCAGAAAACCCATAGAGTGGCCCTTTTGTGGAAAAAAGAGTCTTTACGGTCTTTAGGGCCTCAAAAGCTGTCTTGAAAAGAAGATTTATTGAACTTCCTGTATTATTCAGAATGACGACGATGTTGTTGAAAGGATTGGTAGTTGCAGGAACATCCTCTTGTCCGAAAGTCACCGTCCCTCAGACTGGGCAGAGGAGGAGGTAGCAAAAACCTCTGATCTAAAAACTCTAGCCATGCTAGCCTTCCTTGAAGACTCTAGCCCTGCTCCCCCATGGATGCAAAAAAGATAACCCAGAGTTCCTTCATTGTTTGCATCTATGCATTCACCAGGATAACCAATGTTGTTGAGCTGGCCAACGTCATCTACTTCTTCACACTCCCAGTGGACCTCTGCCACTTCTTTGCTCTTTGAGGTGGAGGCTTTAGAAGGGTCAGCTTTTTGGAGCAACCCTTGAAGCTTCCCTTCCTTCACAAGCTTTTCCACCAACATCCGAAGGGCTCTACAATTCTCTGTCAGATGGCCTTTCTCTCTATAATGCTCAAAATAAAGAGAAGGGTTTTTGAATTTGGGATCGGATTGCATAGGGGCAGGCCTTTTGTAGAAAGGCTGCTTTTGGAGGATCTGAACAACCTCACTCATCAGGATGTTATGTTCAGTGAACGATTCTTGAGAATCATTAAAAGAATGTTGAGGGAGCATGGGAGGAGGCTGAACAAAGTGAATTTGTTGAACCGGAGCCTGCAGGGGAGCTGGAGTGACGGGAGAAGGTAGCAAGGGCACTTACGGCTGAAACTATTGGTGCACTTGGTAAGGATGGTGGTGACAGAAATTCCTTCCCCTTTGAGTGGGAGGTTGGAATTCTTGACGAGGCGGCATTTGACGATGGAGGGGTCGGAGGAAAACCTGCGGAGGCTTTCTGAACCGCTTTGCAAGTCCAATTGGAAACATAGACGGGGTTGTTTACTTCCCCTTATATGAACCTATTTGTAATGCTAATTAATTCATGATAAGAACCTAGCTCTTTGGTGGTGACTTCAAACTTCAGAGGTCCCTCTTGCAGACCATTTATTAAGGCAACAAGATATATCAAGAGATGGACATCCCTTATTCCCAGAATTTCCCTTTGAAAATGATCAATGAAGCGAGCTGTGGTCTCGCCTTCATTCTGCTTGATTTTGAAGAGGGCCGCAGGACCACTCTTCCTCTTCTTTGAGGTGGCAAACCTCAGAAGAAGATCCTGCATTAGAACTGAGAAGCAACAGATGGACTGGGGAGGTAAATTGTAGAACCACTTCCTTGCTTTCCCATCTAGATAGGTGATCAATAGTTTTCAACTCATCGCGTCTGAGAGAGTTCTCAGAGCGACTGCAGATTCAAAGGCTTGAAGATGAGATCTGTGGTCACTATCTCCAGTAAACATAAGAATCCTTGGCTCTCTGAAATAATGGGGAGTTGGCTCCCAACGAAACCTGTCAAAAAAAGGAGACGGATCTTCTGCCTCATAGGCACTAGAAAGAGCAAAAGGGGCTTCAGTGGGGGCTGGAGGATATACATAATCCTCCTGGAAATTCAGGGCTCGGGCTGGAGATCCCTGAGCCGCTTCCCTAAAAAAGTCCTATCGGGCGGCGAACTCCTCATTCTGAGACTACAGCGGAGCAACGGGCTGAGGGGTCGCGCAGTCTAACAGCTGTCTAGCGGTTAACCAATCAAGGGTCGTGATCTGATCAGCTTGAGGCATGAGCCACTTGCAGAGCTCGGACAGCAGTTGATTCATGGATTCAATCTGCAGAGCGGTCTACTGGCGGGCTTGAGCGACCTCCTGGTGGGCTTGAGCGAGATAAAGATCCATTCGGAGCTCGAGAGCCTCTAAAGAAGTCACACTCGCTGAGAGGGGAGACCTCCAGCGAACTGACCAGTCTGACATCTCAGAATATTTGCTGAATTCACCTGGACACTTCAGATCTGAAGTTCGCGTGTTCATTTTGTTGGTACAAAAATTGTACCTCCAAAACTCACACTAGAGAAGGGATGGAGAAAACTATGAAGTGCAGCTTACTTGAAACAGAAGATACCATAGGAGAGACCTCTGATGAGAAAAACTGTTTCAATTGATCTCAAAAGAGGTTACAAGATGAAAATCCAGAACAGGGCAGAGGTGGAGGTAGAAAAATGACAGAATTCGAGACCGCTTACACAGGTTGTAAGATGGAGCCTCGAAGCCAAAAGGGCAGGTCCAAAAATTACGGGATGCCCAGGATATAGGAGAGCCAGGGCAAAGATAAGAGGAAAAAGGAAGCAGACCACCTGGTCTCGGTGGTCTCAAAGATCTTGACCGTTGGGCCTTGGATGAAAAACTAGATGGGGAAGCTGGCGATCTGGGCGGTCTTCAAAACCTAAGACTACTGGGAAGGGTCCTTCTGATTAGAGAGGGAAGTTCACGGACTCCCGGACAAATACAATTGGTTGAGTACATTCAAGAGATTGTCCCCTCCGATGTACCACATGACAGAGAATGTTGTCAAGATGGAGGAATGACTAGATATAATACAGGAGATGCTCGCAAACATCAGCTTCCCGATCAGCATGACAGTCTCCTTGGTAAATACTGCATTGAATGCCCATGCCAAAAGGTGGTGGAATTCCTCGATGGATTCTACTTACGCGGACCGAGAGTGCACATAGATTACTTGGGAAGAGTTCAACGCCCTCTTTCTGGAGCACTTCATGATGGTAACAGACATGGATGAGTTGGAGGAGAGGTTTTTGAACCTCATACAGGGGAGCCGGTCCGTGATAAAGTACCATAGGGAGTTCTCCCACCTGGCCAAATTTGCGAGCATGCACACATTAGACGACAAAGGTTATGTCCAGATGTTCTACTGGGGACTTAGAGACCCACTGAGGCAGGCACTATTGTTCATGGCTGATGGCAATTTGGCCAAGATCATAGAGGAACAAAGAAGCTAGAAGAAGATCACTTGATGGTGCAGAGTAGGGGGAAGAGACCTGTGGATGGGATGCACATTGGAGAGAGCAGCATGGGACCGCATTGGGGCAATATTATGAAGCATGGGAGAGGTGGATGGCATCCTCGTGCTAAATTCAAGCAAGAGAAAAAACCTCCTGCAGTGCTAGTCCCTCCAATAGTATGAATTCAAGTGCCACCGAGGCTCGATGATAGAGGATTCCATCCAGTGGTATGCTTCAGATGCCACCAGCCAGGGCACAACAGAGCCAATTGCCCCTAGCAATTCTGCCAACCTCCTCCTCCTCCCCATCCACCATCCCCTACAGCACCAACACATCAGCGCCAAGGCAGAGGAAGAGGTCGTGGTCAGAGACATCATGATAGAGACCCAAGGCCGGAGCAGGTGTATGCTCTGGATTTTGCTCAGAAGAGGAACCCCAAGGAGGTCATCACTGGTAATTTATTTCTTTCCTTACAATTTACAAAGTACCTTGAAAAAGCATTAGCTTATTGAAACTTATAATCCGAACAACAAAACCACTCCAGGTATAGTGTTTATCTATGGCAAACCTACATACACCTTATTCGACACAGGTGTCTCGAACACGTTTGTCTCGAAGAAGTTCGTAGACGATCTGGACCAAGTTCATCACTTCGAAGGCATCCTTAAGAGGGTGCGACTACCAGATGGGTCAGAGATAGAGTCGTGTGCCAAGTGCCACATGGTGGTGGAGATTGGGGGAAAGCCATTTGAGTCACTGGCGATACGCCTGAAGTTGCCAGATTTTGATTTGATCCTGGGCATGAATTGGCTACACTGGAACCATATCAGGATCGATTGCCAGGAAAATAAGATTGTGTTGAGGAATGGTGTAATATCCTTCCATTACAAACAATATAACAATAGGTCTGGTCGGGACCCCACATCATATTGAACACACTAGCTAGATGTTAATAAGTTGATAACAGAAAAAGAAATACATAAGAGTATCATAAGCTTAAGCGGAAGCATTAAATAACATTACTTTCAGAATTGTCCACTATCGCAGGAATGAAACATAAACGAGTTATGACCTTAAGGCCTTACATTAGACAATGCATCTAACTCAGAACATTCTTCGGCTCACAGGCCAGCAATATATGGAAAGCAGTACATGGGTTGGCCTTCAAGGGCCAACATAGCATATGGCTTCAGCCCACTACTTTCTGCTTGGCTCACCAGCACCTGCACTATCATCCAATAAGAGGTAAACGAGGGTCAGCTATGAGCTTACCATAAACCAAGTAACGATCCCATCTCCCATTCATCTAGCCGGCTCAGGTGCATGTCATCGCTAATCCTGCAAGAAACCATACATGCAACATGTAATCATGTAATGAAAGTGCAACTAAACTGCACAGGGTGAGGTTTCAAGCACAATCAATCTTCTAGGTTGAGCATCAAAGAAAAGGGAAACCTATGCATGCACATGATGTTGGTTGGGTTCACCCAGAGGATTCCCAAAACCGACTAAGCAACCGCATGAGGCTAACATAACATCAATCCTCAATCAACTTCACCCTAAGTAACACAAACTTAGGTGTGGAAAGAGATTTTGGCAAGTCTAGGTGAATACCATCTGCGACCTCTCCCATGATCACAAGGTGTACAGGAGATTGGAATCTCACACCGATATACATGGAAACGAGTTCGGTTCAGCTTTGCCGGTGCTCTAGTCATCATGATCTACTACACGATGCGTGTACGACATCATCTCGGCCCGTAAGGGTTTACCACATTCAAGTGTTACACAAAACGATGGCTATGCACCTAATCCTTCCAAGAGGACTTAGGCTTCGCACACATATCCACTGAAGATGGTACAAGACCGCTCCACTTCAAAACTCGTGTTGAAGGTTAGCATTCCACCACATTCCAAGCATGGGGCTTCCATTAGGCTCTCTGAAAGACACATAAATCTCGAGTCCCACAACACAATGCCATTTCTCACAGAGTCATTCTCCGACAGGCATTCTAGGTTTAACATGAATGCACGTCACAATCAAGCATCATCGATCCGGGTTAATGGCCACGGGTAGGCTTCACATAAAATGCCTAAATCCGTTGATCTACTAGATTTCTACATGCAATAAATGCCAGGGATGGACATGATCTACTCAGAGTTCCAAAAAACTATAGGAAGTTCTACACTTCACTAATTAGTGAAAGAGACAACCTCAAAAAGCATAGAAAAAGGAATGAGAGGACCAAACACGTCCTATGACCGGGAGGAAGGATTGTTACCCTTTCCACTCTCTTCGGCGCCATGAATCCAAGATTTCAATTTGATGGAAAGAACCGTACCGGGCTGCTCTCCATGGATGTGGAAACGTCTCGTGATTCAGAGCTTCGGAGCTCCGTCAATGGCGGAAAATGTCTTCTTCTTCTTCCTTCGCTCTCACCTTTCTCACGTTTGGAGAGAGAGTGTAAAACTAACAATAGACCTAAAGTTCACTCTCAAATATCTTATAAGGGATTTTGAAATCATCCTAGCCGTCGGATACATTTTTCAGGAAGATCAGAATAGCTTGTACATAGCATTTGACGTCAACCACTGTCAAAATCAAAACAGGTAAAACAAGCGCTATGTCTGCATTCATCGAGTAGTCACGAAAATTTGTTATGACATTATAATTTGTCGAGACCACTCGAGACCCTTCAACAATTTGTTGAAACCAAACCACAAACAGTGTTCGTCGATATCGCTGAAACCATTCGACGATTCATGGAGATCATTCAACGACTGGTCTAGATAATTCGATAACACTCGCCTAATTAGTACTGTTCGTCGAGACCACTCAAGTACTTTTGATGAATCCTGGCAGTACTTACTTTCAGCCCAAATTCCTAAAAGTGGGGTGTTACAATTCCAGCTCCCTTAAAAGAATTTCATCCCAAAATTACGAAAATAGAAAGGTACATGAATCACAAAGAATTTAATCTATACCTAAGAGGAATTGCTCGGGGTAAAGCATGGTTTTCTCTCTTTCCCAAGAGAGTTCCTCTCTCCCGCAATTGTTCCAACGGACCTTCACCATTCAGATGGATTTGTTATGTAATTGCTTCTCCACGGTGTCTTCAATGTGTATGGGCTTGACTTTAGTCTCTAGCCCACCCTCAATCAGCACTTCGTCAACTGCAATAATAAGTGTAGGCTCTTTCACAACCTTTCTCAATTATGAAATGTGGATTATGTCGTGCAGACTGCTTAACTCCTCAGATAGAGCAAGTTGGTAGGCAGCTTCACCAATGTGTTCCAAGATCTCAAACGGTCTACGTACCTTGGACTCAGCTTTTTCAAGCGCCGGATCCTTGATACCCCCTTGAACAGTTTGATCTTCAAGTAAACCCAATCACCAATGGAAAACTCGATGTTCTGGTGATTTGCATTGTAGTACTTTTCCTGCCTATCCTGGGCAATTTGCATCCGCTCTCGTATTGCCCGAATTGTTTAATTCTCTTCATCCACATCTTTGCGCTTTAACAACTTCGTGTCGCATGTTTCAGCCAAAGACAACGGCGTACAACACTTTCTTTCGTAAAGGGCTTCAAACAGAACCATTTTAATACTTGTCTGGTAGCTGTTATTGTAGGCGATCTCAATCATATATAGATGGTCCTCCCATCTCTTTCCAAAATCCAAGGAGCACATCCAGAGCATGCCCTCCATCATCATATTGGTCGGTCGGTCCATTTGTTTGTTGGTGGAAGGTCGTGCTAAACTTTAGCTTGGTACCCAATAGTTGCTGGATGAGTTTCCAGTCTTTAGATATGAAATGCCCATCACAATCGCTCACGATGCTATGAGGGACTCCGTGTAATCGTACTATATTATCAACATAAAGCTTTGCGAGCTTTTCCACAGAATCATCTTTCTGGTTCGAAATAAAGTGCGATACTTTCGTTAAATGATCTACGATCACCCAAATGACGTCGTTTCCATGTTGTGACCTCGGCAATCCGTGCGCAAAATCCATTGAAATATAGTCAAATTCCATTCCGGGATCGATAAAGACTTCAGAAACCCACCAGGCCTTTGACATTCAGCCTTCACTAAATCGCAAGTATGACACTTTGCCACATAGACAGCAATGTCTTTCTTCAATCCTAGCCACCAGATGAGTTTCTTCATATCCATATACATCTTCGTGCTCCCGGGTGAATTGAGTACTTGGTAAAGTGAGCCTCGTACATCAATTCTTCCCATAAATTGGCAACTTTTGGGATGTACAATCTCACATCTTTCCATAAAAGACCATCGTCGAAGGAGAATTCAGCGTTAGACCCGTCCACAGTCTCCACTTTGTAACGTTTCATGATTTTATCTAGCTCCAAAGCTTGTCAAACTCAGTCGACAAGGTTGTATTAAACCTCCGTCCAGTTCAAGCTTGTTGAAGTAGGCGCTCTCTTATCGACACAAGTGATCCCCATGGATTCTAGATCACGGATTAGACGTTCATCATGCATCAAAATCCAATTTGGTTGCACGGGAGCCCGACGACTCAACACGTCTGCAACTATATTTCCCTTCTCGGGTGTGTAACTTAAGTCAAATGTGTAGTCTCCAAGGACCTCCATCCAGCTCCTTGTCGCATATTCAACTCCTTTTGATCCAACAAGTACTTGAGGCTTTTGTGGTCTGTGAAGATGTCGATATTTACGCCGTATAAGTAATGCCTCCATAACCTAAGAGTGAATACCACGACCACTAACTCCAAGTCATGGACCGGATAGTTCTTCTCATGGTCCATCAATTGTCAGGATCCATAGGCAATTACCCACCCAAATTACACTAGGACGCAACCCAAGCCACTCCCTGAGGCGTCGATATATATTTCATAGACTTCCGTTCTGCATGGCGAGCATAAAATGGGCGTCGTGGTCAGGCGACTCATTATCTCCTCAAAAGCCCGTGCGCACTCGTGCTACCAAACAAACTTCTGATCATTCCTAGTCAATTTATTGAGAGGAAGTGCAATCCTCGAGAAGTTCTCCATGAAGCGCCTATAGTAGCTGGCAAGTCCTAAGAAACTTCGGACTTCCGCCACGTTTTTCAACACAGGCCACTCTTGGATATCCAATATCTTCAACAGATCGTCTGCGTTTCCTTCACCACTAACGACATGACCCAGGAATGCTACTGATGAGAGCCAAAACTCACATTTAGAGATCTTGGCATATAGCTGACTCCTCCTTAAAGTGCTCAAAACTGCATGCAGATGCTCTGCATGCTCCTCTTCGGGATGAGAGTATGCCAAAATGTCGTTGATAAGTAGTAAAATATACGTATTTTTAGTATAGTTATTAGTATAGTTGTAATTAATATTGTAAATTTTCTATGTAAATTAATGAATAAATTGCTTGTTTTATCATTTTTTGTTACTAACTTAGTTTTATTTTTGTTTTTACAGATTTTGGCAATTTTTGTCAAGTCACGCCCCTGAGTCACGCCCGTGACAACCTGTCACACCCATGAGCCAAGGGCATGTAATTTTAAAATGCCAATCGAGCTGCGCTCGACGAACGCTCTCTGCCCCGTGTTCGATGAAAGTCGATCTGCGTTCGACGAACGCTCTCTGCCCTGCGGTCGACGAAAACAAGCTGCATTCGACGAACGGCGCTCTCCGTTCGACGAACTCTCTCCGTCTCAGTGTTCGACGAACGGCGCTCTGCATACGATGAACTATCTCCGCCCAAGCGTTCGAACAATACAGCGCACACGCCAGCCGTCATGCCCCAGTTAAAGAAGATATGTACCGCCACTGTCACGCCCGTGACACTTCAAGTCACGCCCGTGTGCAGCCATGTTTGACGGCTAAACCTTCCAGAAGACGATGGATGCGACCCCTAAAGCACGCGTAAATGTGACGCCCTAAGTCACGGCCGTGACATCCAAGTCACGCCCGTGACCTAGGGCGTGTAAAAACAAAATTTTGCCTAGAAATAGAGGGGCTCGGCTGAAGTAAATTTCTTCTAAATTTTGAGTGTTGTAATGTTATTTTGAGTTCTTTTGAGTGATTGTGAGTTTTCTTTATGCAATTAAATTTATGTTCATTTGTAATATCCGCCTTTTAGAAATAAAATGTTGTTTTCTTATTTGGATCATCTTCCTTTTTTATTTATGTTAGTGTGTGTGTGTGTATGAGAATAGTTTTATTGCTTTCATAACTTAGTTTATTGCTTTCATAACTTAGTTTATTGCTTTCATAACTTAGTTTATTGCTTTAACAAAAATAGTTTATCGCTTTCTTTAACTCTTTATTTATCGCTTTCGTTTAAACGCTTTCTTTCGATTCAGTCTTTTTATTACAAGTAGAGTGCGTGAGTTTATGAGATAGTGTTTTTCTTTTTTGTAACTTAGCTTTATTTCAGTCTTTATATAACTGTTTATACCACCCCCATCTTGAATAAGAGGCTAATTTACTTTAGCACTTGTTTAAGACGGTTGGGACGGATATTATTTCTGCACCTTTATAAGTCTTTTATTTCTATACCACCCCCATCTTGAATAAGAGGCTAAGAACTTTTTAGCGCTTGTTTAAGATGGTTGGGACGGATACTATTACTGATGTTATATAAGTCTTTTTATTTTCCCTTTTTATCCGCTTATATCTGCTTTAATTATTAAACATGTATTTTCCAACTATTAATGCCGTCTCCATTCCGATGAGTGGCTAATTTCCTTTAGCGCACGATGTCGAAGAGCATTGGGACCCAAAAATAGTTTTTCTAAAAACTAAAACATCTCTTTCTAAAATAATTAACGCTTAAGGTTTACCCGAGAATAACGTTGAGTGGAGTCACATAATCGATGTGTGGTTTTCATTTCTATCTCCGTACACTAGTTAGCCGAGAGGCTCGTGCGTACAGACTGATCGCTCATGGTTAAAGAGAAGTGCGCTCTACCCTCGAGAGAGGATGAGGTAAGTCTCCCGAATTGGACGTAAAAACCCAATAGCGGGGTTTACAACATAAGGCGAGTATTAAGAAGATTCGATGGTCAAAAATTCATAATCTCAGGTGGGTGTATCCTCGAGAGAGGAGCGTTCATAATTATGGAACCTCCACGGCCAAGCCGTTGTAATGTTTTGAAAAGTCATCACTTTTACTTCTAAAAAAAACTATTTTCATCTCAAGGTAATTCGACATCGGGCGCTATTATTACCATCGTTTAGAACTCTAGTTATACGCTTATTATCATTTTCTTTTAAAAACCCACACTAAAAACTTATTCCGATAAAATAATAGTTCATTCCTTAAAGTAGCTTAATCAACACGATCCACGGAAATATACGACCTCGATATTTTCTAAAACAAAATATCATGTATTACTCACGATAAGGTATACTTGCCTTTATTATATGAATTTGTATTAAAATTTAAACAAACACTTTTCAAATCTGAAACTTGTAAAACTCTCCTTTGTTATTTTAAAAATCAATAGAATTCGGCGTTGTAGTCGGGGTGTAATTGTCAATATTTCGAAAGAAGAAAAAGACCGTTACTTCTATCTTTCGATAGGATAACGGTTAATTTCTCAAAGTAGGAGTACTTGCGAGACTCTTTGAAAACACCCGCCTAACTCTAATCTCATCATATAAAGGTTGCGCAAACCAAATCAATTAAAAAAGAAACGATCCGAAGAAAATCATCAAGTTTTTGGCTCCGTTGCCGGGGACAATTAGTGTTGTTACTTGAAACAAGGAATTACTATTACTTTTATCATATATATTAAAAATATATAAAAACAAAAAAAATATATCAACAAAAAAAAATTTATTACAAAAATCCTAAAAAATATATCATTTTTATTATTAGTATATGACCCGAGGAAACTCCACGGACGATTCGAATATCCCTTTTGACCCCGAAATCGAGCGCACTCTTCACGAGCGCCTCCAACTTCGTGATCAAAACTTACTCGAATTTCCCGAAGAGTTTGTCGGAGATACCTACACTGAACCTTTGGCCGATCAAATTCTAGATGTGGCCCTGCCACAGACCATGGCATATTATGCCAGGCCAAATCTAGAATATACCGGATCGATTATAACACGCCCAACAGTGGCTAATAATAATTTTGAAATAAAATCTAGTATCATTCAAATGGTACAACAGTCAGTCCAATTTGACGATTTGCCAGATGAGGATCCAAACTTACATCTTTCTAACTTTTTAGAAATATACGATACATTTAAAATTAATGGCGTTACTGATGACGCCATTCATTTACGCTTATTTCCATTTTCGCTGCGGATGAAGGTAAAAGCGTGGTTAACTTCTCTTCCCAGAGGATCCATAACCACATGGGACCAATTGACGGAACACTTTTTAACTAACTATCCCCCCCCCCCCCCCCCCCCGTCAAAAACCGCTAAGTTACGTACGAATATCGCCTCTTTCATTCAATACGATTCTTAGTCTCTCTATGAGACTTGGGAGCATTTCAAAGAGTTCCTACGTAGATGTCATCATCATGCGTTGTCGTCCTGGCTGCAGGTCCAGACGTTTTATAATGGCCTAAATTTTTCCACACAATAGATGATCGATGCGGCCGCCGGGGGAACGTTAAACAACAAAACCCTGGAGGCCGCCCAAGCTCTGTTCGAGGAAATGGCCATGAACGCCTATCAATGGAATGCACTTAGATCACGCCCTACTAAACCAACCGGGATATATAAAGTGAATGCCACTTCTAACTTACCCTCTCAAGTCGAAAGGTTAAGTAAGCAAGTGGCAGAGATGATTGCATCCTCCTCCACTCCCGCTTGAGCTCCTAATAATAATAGTAATAATACTTTTGTCGAAGAAACCGTAGATTACCTAGGCAACCCAGTTAGACCCCCCTTCAAACCTAATAACAATCCGTATAGTAATAATTATAATCCGGGTTGGAGGAACCACCCAATTTTTTCCCGGAGAAATCCTAACAATGCTCAGAGGCCCCCAATTGTAAATCTGCAAGGATTTCTGAACGAATTTCAGCCTCCACATCCAAAACCTTCTCCGCTCGAAGATATTTTTGCTAAATACGTTGCGTCCACCGAGTCAAATATCCGGAATATTACCGGATCTATTAAGAACTTGGAAAATCAGGTGGGACAGCTGGCAAAGATGGTCTCTGAGCGGCCATATGGAGCTCTGCCAGGGAATACGGAGCCAAACCCCCGAGAAACTGCCAACGCCATAAATCTTCGCAGTGGAAAATAGGTAACCTCCCAAAAATGGGTTGAGCCTCAGGTATATGTTTCGACAACGACCCCTACACCCTCTCCTCCGATAGATAAATCACCGAGTCTTCCGATCGTGCCGAACGTTTCTTGCTCGCCTTTTCCTTATCCTTCACAATTAAATAATGAGCGGAAAGACGAGCAATATCAAAAATTCTTACAAATTTTTAAGCATATTATAATAAACATTCCCTTCTGCGAGGCACTCTCCCAAATGCCGAAATTTGTGACATATCTTAAAGGGCTGCTTTCTAACAAAAAGAAACTCGATGATGTTTCGCGCGTTTCCCTTAACGCGGAATGTTCGGCTGTCTTCCTTAACAAATTTCCACCAAAATAAAATGACCCGGGACGGTTCTCCATCCCGTGCCTCTTCGACAATATGTTATTGAGGTATGCTCTAGCAGAATTGGGCGCCAGCATCAATTTGATGCCTTTTTCTCTTTTTCAACAACTCGAATTGGGCATCCCAAGCCCGACAAAGATGAGTATCCATCTTGTGGATAATTCGATAAAGTGCCCTATAGGGGTAGTGGAGGATGTTCTGGTCCAGGTAGACAAGTTTATCTTCCCAGTAGATTTCGTCATCCTGTACATCGAGGAGGACGTTGAGGTGCCTATCATCCTCGGTCGCCCCTTCCTCGCCACCTCCCGTGCGCTAATTGATGCCAGTAATGGTCTCCTCCTCCTTTGGGTGGGAGACGACGAAGTTCCTCTGCACGTTAATCCCTCACTACAGCACTCTCTATCAAACGATGATCCCGGTACTTTAGTTTAGTCAATCTACGCGACGGTAAACAAAGCGCTCGTGGGAGGCACCCCATATTTATCTAATATTTTATTCTGCTTTGTTCTTTTTATATGTTTTTGCAGGGTTTTTACGGCCCCTCCAGCTTTAATTCTGGGAAGCCTTTTTGCTCCCTCTTTCCTTTTGTATATATTGCAATGTTATTTTCTCTTCTTCATACTTACATCACAACATTGGGGACAATGTTGGGTTTTAAGTATGGGGGTGTTTTACCGTTTTTATTTAAACAAAAAAAAAATTTTGAAAAAAAAAATGTTTTATTTCATCTTGCCTACTTTTGTAAATATAAGCTTAAAAAAGAAAAAAATGTTTAAAACCACAAAAAAATAAAAAAAACATGTTTTTCTTTTTTTACTTTGTCATAAAATAAAAAAAATAAAATAAAAAGGAAAAAATCCAAAAACCAAGTTTATATATATAACTATATAGTAGTTGAAAAAAAAAACAAAAAAAAATAATAAACCCAACTTTACTTTTATTCTTAAAGCATTTAGTTTCGAGATTATATGTTTGTGGATTTTCATAATCGCTAGTTTTACTGTTTGTTTGTTTATCTAAGATTGATAGATTTAAACATTCGGGGTTAAGTTTTAAAGAATATCTTGTGTTTTTAATTTAAATAGAGACTTTGTTTACAAGCACTACTGCTACTAGCTAAAATAGAGACATGTGTATTATGTTGGCAAAACAACTTTAGACCCCAATTATCCCTACATTATGTCTCTAGGAATCTAAGAACTTTCAAATTACCAAGATTGCTCTCAAACCTTTTTTTTTTATTATTTCTAAGAATTTTTTCTCGCAAACCCCTTTGTATGCATGGCAAGAAAAATAAAAGAAGAAAAAGATCCTATGTTAATGGGAATAAGACTGCGTTCCGTAAATATAGGCACCCAATAAAAATTTTAAATGATCTTATGTCAATGGGAATAAGATTTCGTTCCGTAAACATAAGCATTGGGTTGTTAAAGCAAAAGAAAAAACAAACAGTTTTCCCCCGTATATCACGGTGAGCACCAAAGAAAAATAAAAAGGAAAGGTGGAAAGATACAAACCACCACTCCAAATTTAAGTACTCTTCTTTTTGCCATAGCTTTTTACCCCCTTTCCCTTAGCCGATTTATTTTTTCTGGGCTTAATTCAAAAAATCCTTTGAGAGCATAATTAGTAAATTGCACATTTCCTTCACATTTATTTAAACAAAGGTTATCATAATTTCGATCTAATCTCGTTTACTATTGATTGCAATTTTGTTTGCTATTTGGTTAATTAAGAAGTCTTTTGGCTAGGACAATTCTTTCTACTTAAATCATTTGCATAATTTAGGACTTAACACTTATTACTCCGAATTTTTAATTTTCAGTCTCTTATGATTAAAATAAAACGATAGCTAAAAATTAGAACATATGTTAATCACGTATAGATCTCTCTTACTTTTGCTCTGGAATAGCAAAAGCTTAAGTATGGGGGTATTTGATAAGTAGTAAAATATACATATTTTTAGTATAGTTATTAGTATAGTTTTAATTAATATTGTAAATTTTCTATGTAAATTAATGAATAAATTGCTTGTTTTATCATTTTTTGTTACTAACTTAGTTTTATTTTTATTTTTGCAGATTTTGGAAATTTTTGTCAAGTCACGCCCCTGAGGCACGCCCGTGACAACATATCACGCTCGTGACCCAAGGGCGTGTAATTTTAAAACGCCAATCTCTTTGCGTTCGACGAAAATCGAGCTGCGCTCGACGAACGCTCTCTGCCCTGCGTTCGACGAAAGTCGATCTGCGTTCGACGAACGCTCTCTGCCCTGCGGTTGACGAAATCAAGCTGTGTTCGATGAACAGCTCTCGGTGTTTGATGAACTCTCTCTATTTCAGCGTTCGACGAAATCAAGTTGCGTTCGACGAACGGCGCTCTGCGTTCGACGAACTCTCTCCGTCTCAGCATTCGGCGAACGGCGCTCTGTGTTCGACGAACTCTCTCCATCTCAGTGTTCGACGAACGGCGCTCTGCATTTGACAAACTATCTCCGCCCAGGTGTTCGAAGAATCCAGCGCACACGCCAGCCGTCACACCCCAGTTAAAGCAGATACGTGCCGCCCACTGTCACGCCCGTGACACTTCAAATCACGCCCGTGTGCAGCCATGTTTGACGGCTAAACATTCCAGAAGACGGCGGATGCGACCCCTAAAGCACGCGCAAATGTCACGCCCTAAGTCACGGCCGTGACATCCAAGTCACGCCCGAGACCTAGTGCGTGTAAAAAAAAATTTTGCCTATAAATAGAGGGGCTCGGCTGAAGTAAATTTCATCCAAATTTTGAGTGTTGTAATGTTATTTTGAGTTCTTTTGAGTGATTGAGTTTTCTGTATGCAATTAAGTTTATGTTAATTTGTAATATTCGCCTTTTAGAAATAAAATGTTGTTTTCTTATTTGGATCATCTTCCTTTTTTATTTATGTTAGTGTGTGTGTGTGTGTATGAGAATAGTTTTATTGCTTTCATAACTTAGTTTATTGCTTTCATAACTTAGTTTATTGCTTTCATAAAAATAGTTTATTGCTTTCTTTAACGCTTTATTTATCGTTTCGTTTAAACACTTTTTTTCGATTCAGTCTTTTTATTACAAGTAGAGTGCGTGAGTTTATGAGACAGTGTTTTTCTTTTTTGTAACTTAGCATTATTTCAGTCTTTATATAACTGTTTATACCACCCCCATCTTGAATAAGAGGCAAATTTACTTTAGCACTTGTTTAAGACGGTTGAGACGGATATTATTTCTGCACCTTTATAAGTCTTTTATTTCTATACCACCCCCATCTTGAATAAGAGGCTAAGAAGTTTTTAGCGCTTGTTTAAGACGGCTGGGATGGATACTATTACTGCTTTTATATAAGTCATTTTATTTCCCTTTTTATCCGCTTATATACGCTTTAATTATTAAACATGTATTTTCCAACTATTAATGCCGTCTTTATTCCGATGAGTGGCTAATTTCCTTTAGCGCACGATGTCGAAGAGCATTGGGACCCAAAAATAGTTTTTCTAAAAATTAAAACATCTCTTTCTAAAATAATTAACGGTTAAGGTTTACCCGAGAATAACGTTGAGTGGAGCCACCTAATTGATGTGTGGTTTTCATTTCCGTCTCCGTACACTAGTTAGCCGAGAGGCTCATGCGTATGGACTGATCGCTCACGGGTAAAGAGAAGTGCGCTCTACCCTCGAGAGAGGATGAGGTAAGTCTCCAGAATTAGAAGTAAAAACCCAATAGCGGGGTTCACAACATAAGGCGAGTATTAAGAAGATTTGATGGTCGAAAATTCATAATCTCTGGTGGGCGTACCCTCGAGAGAGGAGCGTTCATAATTATGGAACCTCCATGGCCAAGCCATTTTAATGTTTTGAAAAGTCATCACTTTTACTTCTAAAAAAGACTATTTTCGTATCAAGGTAATTCGACATCGGGCGTTATTATTATCATCGTTTAGAACTCTAGTTATACGCTTATTATCGTTTTCTTTTAAGAACCCACACTAAAAACTTATTCCGATAAAATAATAGTTCATTCCTCAAAGTAGCTTAATCAGCACGATCCGCGGAAATATACGACCTCGATATTTTCTAAAACAAAATATCCTGACTCACGATAAGGTATACTTGCCTTTATTATATGATTAATTTGGATTAAAATTTAAACAAACACTTTTCAAATCCAAAACTTTTAAAACTCTCCTTTGCTATTTTAAAAATCAATAGAATTCGGCGTTGTAGTCGGGGTGTAATCGTCAATATTTCTAAAGCAAAAAAAGACCGTTACTTCTATCTTTCGATAGGATAACGGTTAATTTCTCAAAGTTGGAGTACTTGTGAGACTCTTTTAAAACACCCGCCTAACTCTAATCTCATCATATAAAGGTTGCGCAAACCAAATCAATTAAAAAAGAAACGATCCGAAGAAAATCATCAGTCATCGATGAAGACGATCATAAATCGGTCCAAATACTCTTGAAATGCCCTATTCATCATGACCATAAATACTGGCGGTGCATTGGATAGACTGAACGAAATGACCGTGAATTTATAGTGCCTGAATCGGGTGCTGAACTCTGTCTTTGGAATGTCACATTCCCTTTCTCTCAGTTGATAATAGTCGGACCCCAAGTCTAGCTTAGAATACACTGTCGACCCAACCAGTTGGTCAAACAAGTCATTGATTCTCAGAATCGGATAACTGTTCTTCTCGGTCAGCTTATTCAGTTCTCTATAATCGATTCATAGATGCAAGCTCCCGTCCTTCTTTTTCACAAAGAGGACCGGTGCACTTCAAGGGGATGAACTTGGATGTACATAGCCTTGCTCTAGCAATTCTTGTAACTGATCTTTTAACTATGCCAATTCCTTTTGGCACTATTCAGTACGGTGAGAGTGACACGAGTTTGGCACCTGGCACCAACTCAATACAAAAATCAATCTCTCATTGAGGGGGAGCCCCAAGGAGTTCGTTAGGAAACACTTCAGCGTACTCTGCCTCTACCAGGACATCACTTATACTGGGCTTAGGCTTTGAAGCCTCTAACAACGTGAAGAACAACTCCGCACCTTTCCTCACTGCCTTAACCACTTGGAGAGCAGGCATCAGCGTCCTGCTCTCTCCTCGCATTCCAGCAAATGTGGTTTCATCTTCGGTGTCATTTCCCAGATTAATCTCCTTTCGATTGCAATCTATGCATGCTCTCTGCTTCGAGAGTTAGTCCATGCCAATGATTACATCAAACTCAGCTAGTGGTAGTAATGACGCTTCCAGGTCAAAATCATGATTCCCTATCTGCACCTTTACACAACTCAACCTATTAGTGCTCATACGAGATCCATTGAGCAACACTACCTCCAATCTATCCTTCACCAGGGTAGACGGTACTCTGATTCGCACCATTAAGTCCTTAGACAAGAAGGAGTGTGATGCTCCAATATCGAAAAGAGCTCTCGCTGGATTGTTGAAAATTAAGATGAAGCCTAATTACACCCATAAACAAATGTATAATCGCTCACGAAGTATTAATCACGTCAAGCTGTAAAGGATAAATTATAATTCATACCTATGATGACATCATTCTGTTGTATGGCTTCTTGCTGGCCAAGCAAGTAGACTCTCGGGTGGGTCAGAGGTTGCTGGGAAGCAGAAGACTCTGCAGCTTTACCTTTCTCCGCATAAGATGGACCCGCCGCGCACGCTTCGGGGGACCACTTCGATACACTAGGGCTTTGTGTCCCACCTTTCCACAAGTGAAATACGTAATAGGACCCCATGTAGTATTTGTTCCCAACACAATAGAGAGAGCTTATTCCGCAAACCTAGACTTCCTTTTATTTCTTCTAAACTCAGGTCTGGACCGATAGGTCTGCACGTGAAACTCTGGATTCATTGTGTTGAGTCCTTTCGCACACTGAACTCTCTGCATATCTAATTCTAGAGATCTGGCAGTTTGAACCAGAACTTGAAAGACAAAAGTCATTGGGCCTGCTAGAAGCAGACTTAACTCATCACAAAGTCCTTCGTAGAATTTATTCGTCTTTGTCTCCTCGTCTTCCACCAAAGCTCCAGCATATTGAACTCAGTCTGGTGAACTCATGCATGTAGTCGTCTACCGAACGATCACCTTGAGTTAACCACAAGAACTGATTTTGCAATGCAATGCGTTGGGCAGAGGGGATAATCCTATGGAGAAACTGTTCTGAAAACTCTGCCATCGAGACGTCAGTAATATCTCTACCGACAAACTTGTGCACTTCTAATTCATCCCACCAAAGCAACATCACTCCATTCAGAAGGAAAGTGGCTAAGGTGACCATCATCACTTCTTCAGTTGATGTTGCCCATAGAGTTCTCTTTACTCTTGACAGACAGTCCTCTGCCTCTGTTGGGGATTCTGTCCCCGAGAAGGTTGGAAGATTGATGCTTAGAAAGTGCTTCAATTGTTGGTCACACGCTTGCCTCACAGCTACTTTTTTGACCCTAAGTTCCACCCTGGGCTCTGCTGCAGGTTCCGCTCTCGGTTCCACTACAACAATAGGTTACGGGGCCACATCAGGAGTGCCGTAGTTGGCTGTGTACCTCATCCTAGCTGATTATTAATCATCATGAAGACCGCTTCAGGGACTAATCTAATCATCTCAGCAGAAGGAGTGGTCGATGGTACCTCAGCGGACACACTACTTTCAGTAGTGTTATGGGGTCGAGACTGCCCCACACCACTCCTAGTCACCTATAATCATGTAAAACATAATTTAGTGACCAAAAACATAGCGACAAACAAGCAAGGCACGCTCAGGTTCCGCAAACAAGCATGTTTTTTATTCCTAAGAGGTCATTCTAATTAATTTTTGCCATTTTGCGTAAACGGACATCACATGCACACCACCCTTTAAATGGAATTCAGAATTGAATTCGCTAAACTACAGATCGATTCCTAAAGTCTGATACCAAATTATAACATCCTGCCAGTACAAACAATATAAAAATAGGTCCAGCCGGGAACCCATGCCATATTGAACACACTAGCTAGACGTTAATAAGTTGATATCAAAAAGGAACTACACGAGAGTATCACAAGCGTAAGCGGAAACATTAAATAACATTACTTTCCGAATTGTCCACTATCCCAGGAATGAAACATAAAGGAGATATGGACTTCATGTCTTACATTAGACAATGTTATAACTCAGAACATTCTTCGGCTCGTAGGCCGGCAATATAAGGAAAGCAATAAAATAGAGGTTGGCCTTCAAGGGCCAACACAACATATGGCTTCAGCCCACTACTTTCCGCTTGGCTCACCAGCACCTGCACCAACATCCAATAAGAGGTAAATGAGGGTCAACTATGAGCTAAACACAAACTGCATAATGATCCCACCCACGGCCTTTGAGCCTGCTCAGGGGC
Organism: Dactylorhiza incarnata; assembly: GCA_033032865.1. NCBI lineage: Eukaryota > Viridiplantae > Streptophyta > Magnoliopsida > Asparagales > Orchidaceae > Dactylorhiza > Dactylorhiza incarnata. Next base: position 21,509 of record JAWHQI010001598.1, on the reverse strand, counting down.
GTGTCATTGCTAATCCTGCAAGAAAGTCATACATGCCACATGTAATCATATAATAAAAGTGTAACTACACTACACATGGTGAGGTTTCAAGCACAATCAATCATCTAGGTTGAGCATCAAAGGAAAGGGGAACCTAGGTATACACATGTTGTTGGTGGGTTCACCTGGAGGATTCCCACAACCGCCTAAGCAACCGCTTGAGGCTAACATAACATCAATCCACAATCAACTCCACCCTAAGTAAGATAAACTTAGGTGGGAAAAGAGTTTTTGGCCGTTCTAGGTGAATACCTTCCACAACCTCTCCCATGATCATATGGTGTACAATAGGTTGGCACCTCACACCGATCTGCATGGAAACGGGTTTGGTATAGCTTTACAGATGCTCTAGTCATCGTGATCAACTGCACGATGCGGGTACGGATTCACCTCGGCCCATAAGGGTTTAACACATTCAAGTGTTACACAAAATGATGGCTACGCACCCAATCCTTCCAAGAGGACTTAGGCTTTGCACACATATCCACTATAGGGGGTAAAAGACCGCTCCACTTCGAAACTCGTGCTGAAGGTTTGCATTCAACCACATTCCAAGCATAGGTCTTCCGTTAAGCTCCTTGAAAGAAACCTAAATCTCAAGTCCTGCAACACGATGCCATTTCTCACGGAGTGACGCGCAAATCTCACACATCGCTATAGGCGGTAGCTAGACTGCGGCACAAAATGGCAGTGTACCGATTGTTCAAGTAATATAAAATGTGGGAGTGAATCCCCAAGTATCGATCTTGAAGGAACACAGTAAGGTGGAGTTTACTTTTGAGGAAGGACTTGAGATCGAAGTCCTTAAGTCGGATGGAATGCGGGAGAGTTGATTTGGCTTTTGAAAAATAAAAGAAAACAACTACAACTACTCCTATTTAATGCCGCTATGTAATGCTTCGCTTGGCGAGATGGAAAACTACGTAGGCCTTGAACGCACTACTTCGCAAGGGCGGATGGACGAGAAGGCAAGCGGAATGGAAGGGTAGTCAAGCGGAATGGAAGAGTAGGCTCATGTAGTGGAAGAATTGTCAAGCGGAATGAAGTGGAGGGTGTAGTGGATTTGGTGGTGCACCTCAAATACACATATAAACAAGATAATTTCATAAATATGAAATGATCATTACAAATCAAGGTTTATAGTGCACATCATCAATAACATGGAGATCTAGTTACATTCATCAAAACAAAAGGAAAGAGTGCAAGAAAATCGACCAAATCTGAAGCCTCGTTGGGATTCACGGTAGGAATCGCCGAGTTGTCAATCCTCATCCTAGCTCGGTCCGCAACTACGTCCAGGGTAGAGGAGGGCTGTCACTTCCTCCCAATGGACCTGTCTTCTTCATCTCACGACCCGTTCTACTCCGATGTGAAGCTTTCCTTGCTTAATGATAAGTGTAGGACTAGAATCCCCTCCTTGGTAGCTCTTGGATGATGGAGGCGGCCTAGGGCAAAACCCTCATGGAAGGGTGGAAGAAAACGGAGCTGGAGCTCTCCTTGCGGTGAAAATGGCAGAACTGAATCGGGCATCTTGTTAGGTTGAAAACTGCAGCATGTATAGAAAAAGATCAGAAATTTGGTCAGGCACGATCGAACGCACGACCGTGCGTGAACCGTGCAATATTAATCGAGAACAAAGGCCAATAAAATGAAACAGGCTCGCTCGTGCATTTTACTCACGCACAGTCAAAGCCGACCATGCGTAAAAATGCACGGGCAAATTCAGAAACCTCGAAATTCCGCAATCAAAAGGAGGCCTTTGTTCGCGCACGGTTGATACCAACCATGCATAAAGAAAACACATGAGCAGGGCAGATCACCATATTGACCAGCCGAGCATAGCGCACGACCGCAACCGACCGTGCGCCAAGTAACGCACGACCGTGCGATTCATACATGATGAATTCTGGGCAAATTGGATGATCTGCCCACCTGCACAACGAAGCCACACGCTGGGAACACACCTCCAGCACAAGTATAATAACAGAAAAAGAATGGGGAGCACAATATGCTTTCCCCCAACAAAATAATGCGCAATTGCACACCACAACTGGCCTAAACAATGCACTTAAAGTGAAAGCGCGAACAAGAAAAATATAAGCAATTAAGAACTAAAATTGAAGTGCAACAGCAGGAAAACTAGCCCAGATGAGTCCATAAAAGTGTATATAAATGGGACTCATCACACCCCCAGACTCACCTGTTTGCGCATCCCGAGTAAACAAATCCGGCGGGATAAGAAAATGGTAGTTAGCGTAGAGAATTGCAAAGAAAGAGTAGGATGCGAAGTATCATACTCATGCAAATAGAAATTCAGTAAATGAAGATTCTAACTATACTAACTAATTTATAATAGTATAAATGCGTAAATAAAGATTTCAGTTTACTCAGATGGTGAATCATGAAGAATTTTGCAATCATGCCCCGGTGTGAAAGTAGACAAGCCACTCAGGAGAGTGTTGCTAAAGACCGGAATTCAGTGGTAACTTCGTTGAAATCCATCAACGTCATGAGCCATAAGCTTGCCCGGTTACACTCTCTCCACGGTGCTAGCAAACTCAAAAGGTGAATCAGTAAGGCTTTCAGGTATTTACGAGGCTTAGGTTACGGAATGATATAAAATGATAAACATGACAGCTATGCAACCCAAACGAGTTAAAAGACAATGCTGCACCTGAACAAGCCCAAGAACAATGCTAGTGTGACACACCCCCAGACTTAGCTTGAAAACTGGGTGTGCACACATCCCACTCCAAGCAAATACCAACTGAATTTTTCTTTTACGCCCAAGGGGATTTCTTTTCATTTCATTTTTTTTCAGATATTGCTTCTAACTTCATTTTTTTTCAATTATTTTATCCCCCAATTGGTTTTCAAGAATGTATTCAGCACATAATATAATTTTTTTCACATCACAATAATTTCATACATCACACCCAAACAAGAAATATAATTTCAGTTAACTCACTACTTGGCTGCAATAATAGGATAAGCATCAGGTTTTGGTGATTGAAAGAAGAGCTGAAATAAAGGAGGGGTAAGAACAAATTGGTTTGCAAAGGTAAGCGTGTAGGTCATGGAAATCAAAGCTCAAACTAGCCAACTAGATGGCCTACATTACGCTCAACTTTGCGAGTCGCTCTCACCCATGCTTCAAGAGTCACTTGGGGCAAGTGCTTAGCCCACGAGAAAGATAAACCTTCCTTCCGGCTCAAGCAACGCACAACTAGTGCTCGCTTACACACAACACCGTGCTACCGCAAATTTCAGTCACATTCACCAAATGAGTAAAATAAATCAAAATCTATGCAAAAACACTAATTGTAAATTAAGAGCATAGAGATAATCTAATTTTACTCAAATTTCTATTCAAGCACGAATATGCGACTAGAACACTACTGGAGTCAACATCACACTCCGACTTACAATACCTAAACTAACATCCTATTTCAAAATCCCAACCAAAATAAGCGTGAACGGAAGCACACAAACAAGTGAGTGCGCGCTCATGTGGGTGTTGTGGTGTGTAAAGAAAGTAAATAAAACATTTTAAGTAAAAGCTTCTAGTATGCAGTGCAATAGTGCACGTGAGTCGGTGCATAAAATGACTCTCCCCAGACTTAAACTAAACAGACCACATAATGCATATCATGAAAATCAAAAATAGAGCTAGGGGAAGAGAGTACCCAATGCTCAGCAAGTGAGCATACCAGAAGACGCATGAAAATCCAAGGTAAAGCCGCCATACGAAGAATCACGACCACCGCCTTCATAAATAGAAAATACCTGCAGGGGTGAGCTCCGCAAAAACAAACTGAAATAACATATAACTAACTAGTTTTTGATGAAGAAAAATTAAAAGACAAGAAAAATTAAGATAACTACTGGGGTTATTTTCCTCCCAGCACGACTTATTCAGAAAGTAGAGGGTTTTAGCTAATGGGAGTATGGAAGGAGAAGTGGACAGGCAACTGTTCTAATATCCGTGTCGGTAACTGGTATCGATATTGTGATATAACTGATGAGTCCTGATCATATACACATTTATGGACTCATCCGGGCCGTTATTTAGACATTTCTCCCCACTTTAGCCTTGTTATAGCTTATATTTGATAATCCATGCTAGGTGCACATCTAGGCCCACTTTGGTGTGATTTTCGTGCTTTTTGTCATTAGTAGTATTCATGTGCTGTTAAGTGCCACTTTCAGTGGCTGGATCTGTGGTTGTGCTGGAATAGGAGTCGTGCAAGTGTTCCCGGTGCAATTCTGCACAGGAACACTACGCACGATCGCCGGTTCTATTGCGCACGACCACTGGTCGTGCGCCACTGATCGTGTGCACTTAACCCTTTTTCACAAGTTCTGTTTGGTGTAGTGCGCACGACCACAAACGCCAGTGCGCACGACCACCGGTCGTGCGCCACTGCTCGTGCGCACTTATCATTAAAATTCTGAGTTCTGTTTGCTGTATTGCGCACGACCATCAACGATAGTGCGCACGACCACCGGTCGTGCGACACTGGTCGTGCGAACATTTTATTCTATAAATTTCGTATCTTGCAGGTTCCACCCAGGCAGTGCGCACGATCGCAGAATTCCAGTGCGCACGACCACTGGTCGTGCGCCAATGATCGTGCGCAGTATTTAATCCAGCGCCTATTTAAATTCCTGTTGCGATTTTTAGGGTATTATCACTTGCGGGAGCGGAGTTCCTATTCCGTACGCCGTCGACCTCCACCGTGGGACGCCTCCACTTCATCTTCTACGCAAGGGGAAGCCTCCTCCATCCATTCCAAGACTTCCTCCATTGTCCGTGAGTGTTCTCCATCGTCCGCAAGCCTCCAAGCAACCATTCTCTCATTCCGCCCGGTGAGAAGAAGAAGGAACCTGAAGTCGAAGACGACGGAGCAACGTAGGGAGATCGTGACAGCTCTCTACGCCGGAAGCATAGTCCGCCCGAGTCCGGAGGTAGCCCGACAACCTACCATTCCGGCCATGAACGGCCGCTAGTCTTCACCATTGGTTATTTCTTTCCTCTTTCCTCCATTGTACTCGTTGAACCGTGTAAACTCGAATATTATGATGATGTTTGTTGAAATGAATGTTTCTTTGTTGTTCTTCATGGTTCGGTTGTGATTCACTCCTTTTCCACTCACTCACGCGCACGCGCACGCAAGGTGTTTGTTCCGTGTTAGCAAGAGCCAACGACGGTTGTGAAGAGGTGTTTGCGACCCTCACCCTCTCGCACTTGAGTACATTCCATCCGCCTCACGAAGCACGGCATCGCGGCCGTTGCATCCACCTCACTTCGCGAAGCGGTGTTTTCGACCCGCATCTCTTTTGTCGTTGCTAAGATTAGGAAAACCAACCAAAAGCCCCCCTCTTTGTGTTTGTTAAATGTTTGTGTAACAATAGTCACTGCACGATTCGTTCACCCATCCTGCATTCCTCAAGAGACCGACATCCCGGGATTCTATTCTCCACAATTATTACTTGACAGCGACCGGTGCACTTGCCGACACGCATCAAGTTTTTGGCGCCGTTGCCGGGGAATGCAGGCGTGTTTCATCTTGTGTTGTGACTTTCGTTATACGAGCAGTTGTTTTTGATTTTCTGTGTTATTTTTTTGTTTGTGACAGTGCATGCAGAGACAAACCGCAGAGGAGCTAGTACCCTTCGATCCTGAGATTGAACGGACCGCTCGCGCACGAAGGCGCGCGGCTGCCGTACAAGCGGCAATGGGTGATCAGGTAGACCCAAATGATGGTGACGCAAGAGCGCCCGGCGTGGGGCAACATCAGCCTGGAGACGAGCAGGAGGCGGTCAGGCCTCGGCCCCGCACGATGAGAGACTACACCACTCCAACTGCTGGGAGTGTGTATCCAGGTTTTGGGCCCAATATTATGAATTATCAGTTTGAGATCAAGCCAGCGATCTTAAACATCATCCGGAACAACGCTCAGTTCTCGGGGTTGGCCAGCGAAGATCCGCATCTGCATCTGGCAGAGTTTTCTGATATTTGCGGAACCTTCCGCTACGCGGGGATTGCTGACGACACGGTCAAGCTTAGACTGTTTCCCTTTTCACTCCGCGACAAAGCAAAGGTGTGGCTCCACTCCATTCCGCCCGGGACTGCTGCAACTTGGGATGCCCTCGCATCCAAGTTCCTTGCTAAATTCCACCCTGTGGATAAGATTGTAAGCTTGCGGCGGGAGATCGCCACATTTCGCCAACTTGACCAAGAGACCCTTGCTGAAGCATGGGAGCGCCTCAACGATCTCCTTCGCCGTTGCCCTGGCCACGAGCTCCAACCATGGAATGTGGTTGAATTGTTCTACTTCGCGATCGAGCCCAACTACAGGGCAATGACCGATGCTGCGGCGGGTGGCACCTTGATGAACCACACCCCTGAGGAAGCCTTTCGAATTCTGCGCGACACTGCCTCCCACAGTACATTCTGGACTACAGGGAGAAATGCTCCAAGAAGCGGCCGAGGTCTTTTCATGGTCGACTCTCTCCCCTCTCCATCCGTGACTGCTGCTGTCATTACCTGCGAGGGATGTGGAGGCGGAGGCCACCATGCGTATGAGTGTTCGGGGAACAACGTGGCAGGTGACTTCGCACACTTGAACTTGAACGAATCTGTTAATTATGTAGGAAATCATCCTAGGGGGGCGCCTTTCAATAATGCTTATAATCCGGGAGCGAGAAGTCACCCGAACTTCTCGTGGAATCCAAACACACCTGGCCAACGATGGGCATCGGGGCAGCATCAAAACGATGCTTACGCCTCCGGGAGCCAACCGAGGCCACCACACCCGGACTATAATCAAGCACCCCCTACTCAAAAAAAGAGTAGTCTAGAAGAGATGATGGAGAAATTCATGCAAGTAGCTAATTCGAATATGGTAAATCAAACTGCATCCATGCGAAACCTGGAAACGCAGTTGGGCCAATTGGCCTAAGTGCTAACCGAGCGATCGCAGGGGACCCTTCCCAGCAACACGGAGAAGAACCCAATTGATCAAGGGAAGAGTCTTGGGGATGTGGTAGAGGTTGAACCGAGTGAGCTGGTAATTTCTTGTGCCATCAATAAGGTTGAAACAAAAGCTTTATGCGATTCCGGTTCCTCCCGCAACGTCATTGCACTGCAAGATGTTGTGAAATTACAACTTGAGATGAACACGGAGGAAAGGAAATCGCTTATTCTCGCTAACGGCACTATTATCCAATCTGAGGGGGAAGTGAGAAATGTGGAAGTAATAGTTGAGGGGACGACTGTGGTCGCGGACTTTCAGGTGTTGGGCCCCCAGGAAAATCAATCCATTCCTATCTTGGGCATGCCGTTCTTGAAAGAGAGCGGCGCCACCCTTGACTTCGCTACGGGGTGTGTTCTCCTACCTAACAAGGCGCTGCAGCCCACTCGCCTCGAAGCTACAGCTGACACATCCACTCCTCCCCCTCTCGTTATTTCGGATGAATTTCTAAGCTGTGCAGGAAAGAAACATGATCAAGAAACAAGTGAAGGAGGAAAGGAGGAGCTCCAGTCGGATGAGGAAGAAGAAGTTGACTTCTGGAAAGAGTTCGATTCCGAGACGGAGGAGGACTGCAATTCGGGAAACGTTGACGTGAATGTAGTTCGGGATGCGGATTATTTATCTCCCTGTGTTGAATCTTGTAATAAACAATCTAAGCGTTCCATCTCCTGGGCCGATCCGGTAGCCACCACGATGCCGGAAGTGACGCCACCCGCCACTAAGGCGGAAAATTCTGAAAACTTTCAATGGTGGCAGTCTCCGACTGTCACCAAACTTAAAAAGGAAAAACTTCTGCGCGACGCTCGTGTTGCCGCTCTTCGTGGCAAGGTGGCGGAGGTTAGGGGAGCATTGGGTAATACCAGTGTTGGCCCTAAAGCCTTCACCTCCCGCCTACGTGCTACGGAAGAAGCGCACCATAAGAGCGCTTTTAGCTGATTTGTGTTCAGTTGATGTGGTGAACTGCTTCTGAATATTTCTCTTTTAATTCCTGCACTCTTTAAACACTGCTAATACAGGTATTTGGTCCAGCTTAAGGACGTTAAATGAAAGCGCTACTGGGAGACAGCCCAGATTTCCTGATTTCGTATTTCTCCTTATCTAACTTCTTTTAGTTCAGCTTTTGCATTTGCTTGTGTTGTTTTGAGTTTGTGCTTGCAGGTTTTGTGTTCGATGGTGCGGATGCTGCGGACTATTCCTGTTCATAAACGCCAATCATCTGGTATGCTCATTTCTGAGCATGGGGTAACGCTTCCTCCTCTCTTTTAGCTTCAAATTGCTAGATATATTGTTTAGCTTAAGTCTGGGGGAGCGGTTGTTGTTATCCACTGTGCACGAGTTGCACCGCATACTAGAAGGTTGATTCTTATTTATCTTATCATTATCGTTGTTTTCCATGTTTCACACACCATTTCACCCACTTGAGTGCGCGCTTATCTTTTTGTTGTTGTTCCGTTGTAAACTATCTTGGTTGGAATATGAAATAGGTTGTTAACGTAGGAATTATTATTTGGAGTGCGATGTTGACTCATGTACTGTTCTAGTCACTTCGCATGTTATGGTAGAATTTGAGTAGAACTAGATTTTCTCTATGCATCTAATTTATGTTTAGTATTTCTGCGTAGATTTAGATTTGTTATACTCAATTGGTGAATTTGAATGAAATTGACGATAACCCGGTGTTGTGTGTGCGATTACTAGTCGTGTGTTGCTGGAGTCGGGAGGAAGGTTTACCTTTCTCGTGGGCTAAGAACTTGCCCCAAGCGACTCTCGAAGCATGGGTGAGAGCGACTTGTCGAGTTAAACATGATGTAGGCCACCCTTTGGCTAGTTTGAGCTTTGTTATTCCATGTCCATTTCGTTCACCGTTGCAAGCCAAATTCGTGCCTACCAATCCTTTGTTCAGCTCCTCTTCATCAACCAAAGCCTGAAGCCTATCCTACACCCGCAACCAAATTGTTTTTGACTGCGCTTATAAGTCTCAACTTGTGTGGTGTGTGGAATCATTGTGTCATAAAAGGAAAATAAAGTCAATCTGCTGATTTTGAACCAACCGGAGGATATATAAAGGAAGTAAAAGATGTTAAAAGAAAAAAAAAGAGTATTTTGAAAAAAAATCCTTCCGAGCTAAATAGAAAATCTGTTGGTATTTGTGAAGTAGGCCGTGTGCACACTGATTTTCATGATAAGTCGGGGGGTGTGTCACACGAGCATAGTTGTTGGTCTTGACTGGTGCAGCGTTCCGTTAGCTCACTTGGGTTGCGTAGCCGCCGTGTTTAACTTTGAATATCATACCGTAACCTAAACCCCATTTTAATCCTATAAGCCCTACTGATTTGATTTGCAAGTTTGCTAGCGCCGTGGAGAGAGTGTGACCGGGCAAGCGTATGGTTCACGACGTTGATGGATTTCAGCGGAGTTATTCCTAAGCCCCGATCTTTTGCAACACCCGCCTCAGTGTCTCGTCACTTTCATACCGGGCATGATCGTCAAATTCTTCATAACTCACCAATTGAGTACATCTAAATCTTTAATTACACTTTAATACTCTTGTAAATTAGTTAGCATAGTTAGAATCTCCTTCTACTAAATTCTCTACTTGCATGCGTATGTTACTTCGCACCGTACTCCTTTGTGTAATTCTCTATGTTAATTATCGTTTTCACGCTCCGCCGGATTCGTTTGCTCGGGACGCGCAAACAGTTAAGTCTGGGGGTGTGATGAGTCCTGATCATATACACATTTATGGACTCATCCGGGCCATTATTTAGTCATTTCTCCGCACTTTAGCCTTGTTATAGCTTATATTTGATAATCCATGCTAGGTGCACATCTAGGCCCACTTTGGTGTGATTTTCGTGCTTTTTGTCATTAGTAGTATTCATGTGCTGTTAAGTGCCACTTTCAGTGGCTGGATCTGTGGTTGTGCTGGAATAGGAGTCATGCAAGTGTTCCCGGTGCAATTCTGCACAGGAACACTGCGCACGATCGCCAGTTCTATTGCGCACGACCACTGGTCGTGCGCCACTGATCGTGTGCACTTAACCCTTTTTCACAAGTTCTGTTTGGTGCAGTGCGCATGACCACAAACGCCAGTGCGCACGACCACCGGTTGTGCGCCATTGCTCGTGCGCACTTATCATTAAAATTCTGAGTTCTGTTTGCTGTATTGCGCACGACCACCGGTCGTGCGCCACTGGTCGTGCGAACATTTTATTCTATAAATTTCGTATCTTGCAGGTTCCACCCAGGCAGTGCGAACGATCGCAGAATTCCAGTGCGCACGACCACTGGTCGTGCGCCAATGATCATGCGCAGTATTTAATCCAGCGCCTATTTAAACGCCTGTTGCGATTTTTAGGGTATTATCACTTGCGGGAGCAGAGTTCCTGTTCCGTACGCCGTCGACCTCCACCGTGGGACGCCTCCACTTCATCTTCTACGCAAGGGGAAGCCTCCTCCATCCATTCCAAGACTTCCTCCATTGTCCGTGAGTGTTCTTCATCGTCCGCAAGCCTCCAAGCAACCATTCTCTCATTCCGCCCGGTGAGAAGAAGAAGGAACCTGAAGTCGAAGACGACGGAGCTACGTAGGGAGATCGTGACAGCTCTCTACGCCGGAAGCATAGTCCGCCCGAGTCCGGAGGTAGCCCGACAACCTACCATTCCGGCCGTGAACGGCCGCTAGTCTTCACCATTGGTTATTTCTTTCCTCTTTCCTCCATTGTACTCGTTGAACCGTGTAATCTCGAATATTATGATGATGTTTGTTGAAATGAATGTTTCTTTGTTGTTCTTCATGGTTCGGTTGTGATTCACTCCTTTTCCACTCACTCACTCGCACGCGCACGCAAGGTGTTTGTTCCGTGTTAGCAAGAGCCAACGACGGTTGTGAAGAGGTGTTTGCGACCCTCACCCTCTCGCACTTGAGTACATTCCATCCGCCCCACGAAGCACGGCATCGCGGCCGTTGCATCCACCTCACTTCGCGAAGCGGTGTTTTCGACCCGCATCTCTTTTGTCGTTGCTAAGATTAGGAAAACCAACCAAAAGCCCCCCTCTTTGTGTTTGTTAAATGTTTGTGTAACAATAGTCACTACACGATTCGTTCACCCATCCTGCATTCCTCAAGAGACCGACATCCGGGGATTCTATTCTCCACAATTATTACTTGACAGCGACCGGTGCACTTGCCGACACGCATCAATAACCACTACTCCTCTACCTACATAATAATACCTGCTTGTCACAGGTAGAGAAGAGATAAAGAAAGAGGTGGAGGGAGAGTTCTCCACTCTACTTTCACCAAAAAAAATTTCCTTGCCTAGCAAGGTTTTGTCTTCAGGGAGGCAGCAGGAGGGGGACACAATGACTGAGGTTTCCACTATGGAAGAAGGGTCAACCTTCTCACCTAAGAGGACATCCTCCTCATTGGTTGGAGCAAAATGCTCCAAGTCCTACTAAAATACCTGTGAAGGCTCAACCTGCATAGGCTCAGAAGAAAAAGAAGGTGGTTCGGGAAATAAAGGAGGAGAATGACATAAATAAACAGAAATTGGGGGAGTGGTCCCGGTCTCACTCCCAACAGGTTAGGGAAGTAAAATAATGTCGGCATTGTCAACAATGATGCAAGGTTCGTTGGGATCAATAGTGACCTTGCCCAAGATTTGGACTTCCTCCACCGGTGCTGAGGAAAAATCCTCTTCACCAAGAAGGTTGTCCTCCTCCATAGGAATGGGCCTAACACAAAGATCACCCTCCTCTTCTTGCGATTCACCTTTGGCAATGTCGTTAGAAAAGAATGTAGAAGAATGCACAAAAGAGGGAGAAATAGGGCTTGGATAAAAGTCAAGCACCGATTTCTCACAACGAATCGAATCCATGCATGGTAATATATGCACATGGGAGATGGGATCAGCCATGTCAGAGCCTAGATCATCCACAACTCTGATGAGCGTGTCTACATCATTCCCTTCAAAACTTGAAGGTGATACATCAACGTAATCAAAGGTGGAAGGTGTGCTGTCAGAGTTAGGAGTTGGGACGATCCTGATATCCGGCTCGTCATCCTCGTCCAATTGGCGAAGGAATGCAGCACAATCCTTCAAGGCATGATCTATGCTCCGACAAAACAAGAACTATTTTGCATATTTCTTCGGCTCAAATTGGACCGGAGATGAATGCAAAAAGGGCATGTGCAGAGCGGAGGAGTAGCCATATGACTTACGCGCACCATATGGAGTACCAGACGAAGTCGGTGCTCCATATACTGGGCCTTTAGTGCTAGGGCTACTATCTCCCTTGGACATATATCACTAGCATGAGATATATCTCTGCACAAATGACATCAAATATTAAATGAAGCCCACATTGTGTGGAGATAACAAGATTCAAACGAAAAAGACTATTGTGCAAAATACTACACCCAACAATAATTTACTAGGGCAACCTAATATAAAACAGGAAAATGGAATAAGAAGAACTGAAATAAAATAAAGGATGCAATTTACAAATGGAAGGGCTTCTCTTTCAGATTCTCCCTCTCCAGAAAACTCATACGGTTGTGTTCCCTGGCAACGGCGCCAAAAACTTGATGCGCAAATCTCACACACCGCTATAGGCGGTAGCTAGACTGCGGCACGAAACGGCAGTGTACCGATCGTTCAAGTAATATAAAATGTGGGAGTGAATCCCCAAGTATCGATTTCAAAGGAACACAGTAAGGTGGAGTTTACTTTAGAGGAAGGACTTGAGATCGAAGTCCTTAAGTCAGATGGAATGCGGGAGAGTTGATTTGGCTTTTGGAAAATAAAAGAAAACAACTACAACTACTCCTATGCAATGCTGCTATGCAATGCTGCTATGCAATGCTGCTATGCAATGCTTCGCTTGGCGAGATGGAAAACAACGTAGGCCTTGAACGCACTACTTCACAAGTGCGGATGGACGAGAAAGAAAGCGGAATGGAAGAGTATTCAAGCAGAATGGAAGAGTAGGCTCATGTAGTGGAAGAGTTGTCAAGCGGAATGAAGTGGAGGGTGGAGTGGATTTGGTGGCGTACCTCAAATACACATATAAACAAGATAATTTCATAAAAATGAAATGAACATTACAAATGAAGGTTTATAGTGCACATCATCAATAACATGGAGATCTAGTTACATTCATCAAATCAAAAGGAAAGAGTGCAAGAGAATCGACCAAATCCAAAGCCTCGTTGGGATTCACGGTAGGAATCGCCGGGTTGTCAATCCTCTTCCTAGCTCGGTCCGCAACTACGTTAGGGGTAGAGGAGGGCTGTCACTTCCTCCCAATGGACCCGTCTTCTTCGTCTCACGACCCGATCTACTCCGGTGCGAAGCTTCCCTTGCTTAATGATAAGTGTAGGACTAGAATTCCCTCCTTGGAAGCTCTTGGATGATAAAGGCGGCCTAGGGCAAAGCCCTCATGGAAGGGTGGAAGAAAATGGAGCTGGAACTCTCCTTGCGGTGAAAATGGCAGAACTGAATCGGGCGTCTTGTTAGGTTGAAAACTGCGTCTTTTATAGAAAAGATCAGAAATTTGGTCACGCACGGTCGAACGCACGACTGTGCGTTAACCGTGCGATATTAATCGAGAACAAAGGCCAGGAAAATGAAGCAGGCTCACTCGTGCGTTTTACTCATGCACGGTCGAAGCCGACCGTGCGTAAAAATGCACGGGAAAATTCAGAAACCTCGAAATCTGGCAATCAACAGGAGGCTTAACCTGAATGCACATCACAATCAAGCATCACCGATACAGGCTAACGGCCACGGGTAGGCTTCACACAAAATTCCTAAATCCATTTGTCTGCCGGATTTCTACATCCAATAAATGCAGAGATGGACACAATCTTTCTGGAGTTCCGAAGAACTATAGGAAGTCCTACACTTCACAAATTAGCGAAAAAGACAATCTCAAAATGCATTGAAAAAGGAATGAGAGGACCAAACACGTCCTAAGAACGGGAGGAAGGATCGTTACCCTTCCTGTTCTCTTCAGTGCCATGAATCCGAGATTTCAATTGGATGGAAAGAACCGCACCGAGCTGCTCTCCATGGATCTGGAAACGTCTCGAGATTCGGAGCTTCAGAGCTCCGTCAATGGAGGAAAATGTCTTCTTTTTCTTCCTTGCCTCTCACCTTTCTCACATTTGGAGAGAAAGTGTAAAGGTAACAATAGACCTAAAGTTCACTCCCAGATATCATATAAGGGATTTCAAAATCATCATAGCCGTCAGATTCATTTTTCAGGAAGATCAGAACTGTTACAGACTTAGCATTTGACATCAACCTCCGTCAAAATCGAAAAGGTAAAACAAGTGCTCTGTCTGCATTCGTCAAGCTGTCACAAAAATTCGTCGAGACATTAGAATTCGTTGAGACCTTTCGACAATTCATTGAGACCACTTGAGACCCTTCGGCAATTCATTGAAACCAAACCACAAACAGTGTTCGTCAATAATCAACTGAAACCATTCGACAATTCGTCGAGATCATTCGACGTCTCGTTGAGATAATTTGATAACACTCGCTAAATTAGTAGCATTCATCGCGACAACTCAAGTCCTTTCAATGAATCCTTGCAGTACTTACTTTCAGCCTAAAATCTTAAAAGTTGTGTGTTACATATGAGGACTCTGAGGTGGTGATTGAAGGTATTAGACCTGTCTTCCTACTTTTATTATCATCTATTCATGCTGTCAAAGCCCATCATCAGGGGGACGAGGTATACCTGGTCATCTTTGGGATGGTATAGGCAGAGGCCTCCATGGTCGATATTCTGGTGGTTCGGGACTTTTCTGATGTATTTTCGGAAAAGTTGCCCGGACTACCCCCATGATGAGATGTGGACTTTCAAATTCAGCTAGTTCCTAGAGCCAGGCCTGTATCTCAGGCACCATACCAGATGGCACTGATGAGTCCCAATTATATACATATTTTCGGACTCATTTGGGCCGATTTTCTAGTCTTTGCACCACACTTTAGGCGTGTTTTCATTTATATTTAATAGTCGTCTATTATTCCACTCTTAGTGGACATGTATGCCCGTTCTTGGTGTGATTCCTTGTAGTCCAGTGGTCCTGGACATTTTCATGCAGGTTCATGGGATCGTGCGATGCTCAGAGTCTGTTTACGGGCAATTTCTGCCTAAAATGCCAGTGATCGTGCGTTTCCTTCACGCACGGTCACTTGATCGTGCGCCTCTGGGCGTGCGTGTTCATTTGCTGCCCAAAAACAGCTTCGGATTTTGGTCGTGCGTTTGATACGCACGATCGTGCGCACGGTCGTGCGCTTTATATTTTTCTGCAATTTTGTTTTGCAGGATTCGGGCACAGAGCGCACAATCACCAGCTTTCAGTGCGCACGATCAGTTGATCGTGCGCCACTGATCGTGCGCCCTATTTTCTATAAATAAACAGCCCGCGAATTTAGGTCGGAGTTCATTACAGTCCGCCGTTTTCTCGCTCCAGAGCCCCGATTCCCTCCATCGCCGCCCACCATCTGGAGGTGCTCCAGACATATTCTTCACGCCAATATCGAGTCGGAGTATCCTCTTGGCCTCCTCCATTGATCGTGCATCTCCAAAGCTCCATTTCAAGGGATTTCCTGCTGCATATATGAAGTTCTCCGATGATATCGTAGCCAGAGAAGATTGACGGAGAAGACGGGTATAATAGAAGTAGGTGACAGCTCTTCTGGACCCCGGACGACAGTTGGAGCCCGAGTCCGGACAAGGATTGACAACCCTAAATTCCGGCCATGAACCTCTGATGAGTCTTTGTGCTTTGGTTGTAATCTAAACCCCCTTTATACTGTAGTATTGTTTTCCTTTATATTTTGGGTGTATGAACAATGTTTGCTTAAACCTTATTATGTTATTTTTGTATTTCATGTTTATGTGAAATTGATATGTGTGGTTTATGCAAGTGAGGAGCGCCCCATTCCATCCTCCATCCCGCCGTAACGTTCGTGTGCCGCACTAGCAATTGATAGTGTCGTGCTTGTCGAAGAGGTGCTTGCGACCCTCATTCCGTAAGCCTACTCTTCCATCCGCCAAGCGAAGCGGAGCATAGCAGCCCGTGTAATCCATTCGCCTAACGAAGCAGTGCGCTCAAGGCCTGCACAGTTCTATTCCGCAAGCCTTCTCGTCCATCCGCCTTATGAAGCAGCGCGTACAAGGCCTGCCTAGTTTTCATCCCGCCTAGCGAAGCAGTGCGCTCAAGGCCTGCATAGGAGTAGTTGTAGTTGTTTTCTTTTATTTTCCAAAAGCCAAACCAACTCCCCCGCATTCCATCCGACCTTTAGGACTTCGATCTCAAGTCCTTCCTTAAAAGTAAACTCCACCTTACTGTGTTCCTTCGAGATTCGATACTCGGGGATTACTCCTCGTTTTATATTACTTGAACGATCGGTACACTGCCGTTTTGTGCCGCAGTCTTGCTACCGCCTATAGCGGTGTGCGAGATTTGCGCATCATGTTTTTGGCGCCGTTGTCGTGGAACGCAGACGTGTGAGTTTTCTTGAGAGGGAGAGCCGAGAGATAGTAGTTCTTCCAGTGTTTATAGCCGCCTTATTATTTTTGTTTGCTTTTTAAATTTATATTGTTTGTTATTATTTCTTCTCTCCTATTTTAAAGTTTTAAGCAAGTTTAATCCAAGGAGTTTTATTAGTTTGTGTAGATTTCATTGCAAAGAATTTTAGTTTCGTTTTATCTGCTTTTATTGTTGAAAATGTCTTCATGGGATATTTCTCCTGGCACTTACGACATGATGGTCTATTATATAGACCAAATGAATGAGTTAAATGCTAGGCAGTGTAGGAACGTTGTTTGCTTATTGTGTCGAGGAGAGGGTCATGAATTGAAGGACTGTCCTAGTCTTTTCAATCCTGACCGCCGCTCCTCCACTCATGACAACATTGTCTCCATCACTCATTATTTACCCATGGAGGCAATCGTGCCCTCTACTCCCGATCTTATTTCGTGCATGGACTCCTCACTCCCTGTGTATGGCTTCACTCCTAGTGATGATGATCACTCATCCGTTGGCCAACAAGGAGAGGAATGGGAGCTCCTAGATGCACCTGAGTGGGATGAGGAAAGTATTCTTTCCATCGGGGAGGCATTTGCAGATCTTTTTGCGGAGGAACCAAATCTTTTTGTTCCTCCAGTTTATTTGCAAGATTTTTCTACACACATTCTTTATGATCCTATCGAAGTGAAGGAGTGGGGTTATGCTTCTGACTCGGAGGATGCTCCAAAGTGGGATGAGGAGTTTGTTTTCCCCGAAGGGGAGAATGAATACTTTGAACACGATGGTGCACCTCGGTGGGATGAGGAGGATACTCTCTCTGATGAGGAGGTTTGCACTTCTTCATGGGACGAGGAGGTCCAAACCACCACTGAGGCCCTTGAGTTCTTGGGTTCCCCTCGCTATGATACTTACGATGATGATAGCGACCTATCCTTGGATCCTGCCGGGAGTGAGACCGGGATCACTCCCCCAATTGATTTTTATTCATGTTCTTCTTCTTTTTTATTTCTTAATCCCCTTTCTCTATCTAAGCCTGTGCAGGTTGAGTCTTCACAGGTACTTCAGGAGGACTTGGAGCATTTCGCTCAAGTTAATGATGAGAGCATCCTCTTATGTGAGGAGGTTGACCCCCCTCCATAGAGGAAGCCTCATTCATTTCCTTCTCTTCCTGCAGCCTCCCTGAAGATGACACCTTGCTGGGCAAGGATGTTTTTTGTGAGAATAGTGAGGAGGACTCCTCCTCCACTTCTTACTTTCTTTTCCCTCTACCTGTGATGGGCAGGTTTTATCTTTATTCTGGTAGAGGCGTGACTGTTCTTTCTCCGTGTAGGTACCCGCTACCTACACGCGTATTAGAACAGTTACCTGTGCACTTTTCTTTTCATAGGCCTATAAGCTAGAACTGTACAAATGCCAAATAAGTCGTGCTGGGATGACAATAACCCCAGTAGTTATCTTACTTTTCTTGCAATTTCAATTTATCCAGTTTGTTTAGTTAGTTGCATTTCTTTTTAGCATTTCTGCTTTCTTTGTTTTTGTGGAGCTCACCCCTGCAGGTACTCATTGCAAATTCTGAATGGCGAGTTTGCTTCAGATTTTCATGCATCTTCTGGTATGCTCACCTCTGAGCATTGGGTACTCTCTTTCCCCTAGACTTCATTTTTAATTTCATGGTCATATCTTTTGTTGGATTGTTTAGATTAAGTTTGGGGGAGAGCTTCTTCTCGTTACCCACTATGCACGCACATGTTGCATTGCATACTAGAAGTAATTTTATCTTATTTATTTAGTATTGTTCATCTTTACTGCACACCACAGCACCCACTTGAGCGCGTACTCATCTGTATGCATGCTCTGAGTTGAATTTAATTCTTTTGCTTATTTGGGAAAGTCCTAGGTGCTGGCTTAGGACTATGTAGCAGAGTAAAATGTTGACTCTAGTAGTGTTCCTAGTCAAGTGCTCGGTTGCATACAAATTTGTGTAGATTAGACTTCTTTTTATACTTATGGTTTTATATTTTTCTATTAGTGTAAATGTTGTTTACTCTACTCAAATGGTGAACCCGTTGTGAATCAAACAGTAGCATAGGGATGTGTGTAAACGATCGCTAGACTCGTATTGCTTGAGTCGGGAGAAAGGAGAATCTTTCTCAGTGGCTAGAACTTGCCCCAAGCGATTCTTGAAGCATTGGAATAGGATAGTTCTAGTGCGTGAGAATGATGTAGGCCATTATTTTGGCCCGATTGAGCTTTTTATTTCATGCCTATCATCTACCCTTGCTAGCGCCTTTGTGCCTACCACTTCCTCTTGATTCAGCTCCACTTTTATCTCACAAAAAGCTTAAAAAGCCTAACCTAGTCGCACACCCAAATCTGAGCTTTATTTATAGTTATATTTACAGTTTTGGGGGGTGTGGATGTGGGTAATTTTTATAGTGGAAATTGTGGGTGTATTCATTGAAAATTTTTCTGAAAAAGAAAAGAAAGGAAAAAGAAAAATGAAGAAGAAAAAGAAAAGGAAAAAAAGGATTGTTATGAAAAAGTTAAATTGAAAATTTTGAAAGTTTTGGTATTGGGAGTGGGCGGTGCACACACCTATGTTGTAAAAGTCCAAGTCTGGGGGTGTGGTGCACTTGTTTATTATAGTCGTGCGGGTAGCTCTATCTTATGCTCATGTTGGGTTAGGTGTGCTTATCCCCTAGGGTTTATCTTTGTTTACCTCACCGTAACTCAAGCCCCATCTCTAACCTAAAGTCCTACCGACTCATGATATGAACCAATCTAGTGTCGTGGAGAGAATGTACCTGGGCGAGCCTATGGTCACCGACACCGATGGATTTCCGTGGAGTTTGTCTGGCAACCCTAATCTTGAGCAATGCTCATCTCAGCGCTTAGTTTACTTTCTCCGTATGCGTGACCGGATGATTCACCGTAGTTCACCATTTTGAGTGGTTGTAATATGCTTTTACTCTTTTAGAAATATATAAACTGTTTGTGTATAATGAGAAATCTTCTCTATTATCTTTCTTATGCACGTGAGCATTCGACTTCGCATGGTACTCTGTATTGTAATTCTAAGCCATCTACTTTTCTTTCCCCGCTTGCTTAGAATTTGTTTGCTCGGGACGCGCAAACAGGGTAAATCTGGGGGTGTGATGAGTCCCAATTATATACATATTTTCGGACTCATTTGGGCCGATTTTCTAGTCTTTGCACCACACTTTAGGCGTGTTTTCATTTATATTTAATAGCAGTTTATTATTCCACTCTTAGTGCACATGTAAGCCCGTTCTTGGTGTGATTCCTTGTCGTCCAGTGGTCCTGGACATTTTCATGCAGGTTCATGGGATCATGCGATGCTCGGAGTCTGTTTAGGGGGCAATTTGTGCCTAAAATGCCACTGATCGTGTGTTTCCTTCACGCACGATCACTTGATCGTGCGCCTCTGGTCGTGCGCGTTCATTTGCTGCCCAAAAATAGCTTCGGATTTTGGTCGTGCGTTTGATACGCACGATCGTGCGCACGGTCGTGCGCTTTATATTTTTCTGCAGTTTTTGTTTTGCAGGATTCGGGCACAGTGCGCACGATCACCAGCTTTCAGTGCGCATGATCAGTTGATCGTGCGCCACTGATCGTGCGCCCTGTTTTCTATAAATAAACAGCCCGCGAATTTAGGTCAGAGTTCATTTCAGTCCGTCGTTTTCTCGCTCCAGAGCCCCGATTTCGCCCCTCCATCGCCGCCCACCATCAGGAGGTGCTCCGGACATATTCTTCACGCTAATATCGAGCCGGAGTATCCTCTTGGCCTCCTCCATTGGTCGTGCATCTCCAAAGCTCCATTTTAAGGGATTTCCTGCTGCATATATGAAGTTCTCCGGTGAGATCGTGTCCAGAGAAGATTGACGGAGAAGACGGGTATAATAGAAGAAGGTGACAGCTCTTCCGGACCCCGGACGGCAGTTGGAGCCCGAGTCCGGACAAGGATTGACAACCTAGATTCCGGCCGTGAACCTCCGATGAGTCTCCGTGCTTTGGTTGTAATTTAAACCCCCTTTATACTGTAGTATTGTTTTCCTTTATATTTTTGGTGTATGAACAATGTTTGCTTAAACCTTATTATGTTATTTTTGTATTTCATGTTTATGTGAAATTGATATGTGTGGTTTATGCAAGTGAGGAGCGCCTTATTCCATCCTCCATCCCGCCGTAACGTTCGTGTGCCGCACTAGTAATTGCTAGTGGCGTGCTTGTCGAAGAGGTGCTTGCGACCCTCATTCCGTAAGCCTACTCTTCCATCCGCCAAGCGAAGAGGTGCATAGCAGCCCGTGTAATCCATTCGCCTAACGAAGCAGTGCGCTCAAGGCCTGCACAGTTTGATTCCGCAAGCCTTCTCGTCCATCCGCCTTGTGAAGCAGCGCGTACAAGGCCTGCCTAGTTTTCATCCCGCCTAGCGAAGCAGTGCGCTCAAGGCCTGCATAGGAGTAGTTGTAGTTGTTTTCTTTTATTTTCCAAAAGCCAAACCAACTCCCTCGCATTCCATCCTACCTTTAGGACTTCGATCTCAAGTCCTTCCTTAAAAGTAAACTCCACCTTACTGTGTTCCTTCGAGATTCGATACTCGGGGATTACTCCTCGTTTTATATTACTTGAACGATCGGTACACTATCGTTTCGTGCCGCAGTCTTGCTACCGCCTATAGCGGTGTGCGAGAATTGCGCATCAGGCACCCAAGGAGCTAGTTGAATTTTGCATGCAGCTCCAAGATGTAGTGGAGTCAGGATTTGTTAGGTCGAGTTCATCATCATGGGGAGCTCTGCTGCTACTTGTGAAGAAGAAGGATGGGTCGCTTTGAATTTGTATCGACTATTGGGAACTGAACCC
>JAWHQI010001597.1:0-66620 GCA_033032865.1 Dactylorhiza incarnata | reverse complement strand
TTTTATAAGTTTTAGATGAAAACCAAAGTCCTCTAAAGTTTGGCTCATCCATAGTGCTTGTGCACAACAACTCCCTAATGCAATGTATTCAGCCTCCGTGGTGGAGAGTGCAACCAAATTTTGTTTCCTACTATACCATGCAACTAATGAAGGTCCTAGAAAATGACAAGTACCACTAGTGCTTTTTCTATCAAGTGAACAACCAGCGTAGTCCGAATCGGAGTAGCCGTGAAGTGTAATGAATTATTGTGCGGGTACCATAATCCTAATCTAGATGACCCAATAAGATATCTAAAAATTCGTTTTACCTCGTTTAAATGAGATTCTTTTGGATTGGCTTGAAATCGAGCACATAAACATGTGACAAACATATTATCGGGTCTAGTTGCACTAAGATAAACTAGGGATCCTATCATACCTCTAGATAAGGTTTGATCAATTGAAATTCCCAATTCATATTTTCCTAATTTAAGTGATGCACTCATTGGTGTAGAAGCATGTTTAAGGTTTTCAAATCCAAAGTGCTTAAGCATATCATAGACATATTTGGTTTGACATATAAAAATACCATCATTTATTTGTGATATTTGAAAACCAAGAAAATTAGAAAGTTCTCCAACTAGACTCATTTCAAATTCATTTTTCATCACTTTAATAACTTCATTACACTACTCTTCATTAGTAGATCCAAAGATTATATCATCAACATATATTTACAAAATAATTAAATCATTATTATTATGTTTAATGAAGAGAGTATTATAGACACTTCCCCTAAAATAATCGTGCTTTAATAAAAATTATGTAAGTCTTTCATACCATGCACGTGGCGCTTGTATTAAACCATAAAGCGTTTTTTTCTAGTTTATAACATGATTGGGAAATTCTTCATTAATAAAACCGGGGGGTTGTTCAACATAAACTTCTTCTCTTACAAACCGTTGAGAAAAGCACTGTTTACATCCATTTGAAATAGTTTTATTCTTTTAAAGCTTGCAAATGCTAGAAAAATTTTAATGGATTCCAACCTAGCAACGGGTGCAAAAGTTTCATCAAAATCTATCCCCTCAATTTGTGAATATCCTTGTGCTACTAAGCGTGCCTTATTCTTAGTGATTCTAGACTCACCATCTAATTTATTTTTTAAAACCATTTTACTCCTACAACTGGGTGATTAGATGGTCTTTCTACTAGATTCCAAACATTATGTCGCTCAAATTGTTCTAACTCTTCATTCATAGCCAAAAACCAAAATTCATCATTTTAAAGCGGTAGAAATGGTTTTTGGTTCAATTTCGGAAACAAAACAGATATTTGAATATGATTCATGAAGAGAAGAGCGAGTTCTTACCCCGATGGATGGTTCACCAATTATTAATTCCTGTGGATGATCCTTTGTGAATTTCAAGGCACTTGGAGGTACATATTCATCTTCCTTGGCCTCCTCTTCTTCTTCTTTGGAAGATTCCACATCACCATGCTCCAAAGGTTGTAAGAGATCATCCTCGTTGCCTGCAGAAAGTTTTTCTACACAAGGAACAAACTCATCAAATTTTACATTTATTGACTCTTCAACTCTACTAGTTCTTTTATTAAAAATTCTATAAGCTTTACTAGTTGAAGAGTACCCAAGAAAAGTTCCTTCATCACATTTTTCATCAAACTTTCCCAAGCTATATTTTGTATTCAAAATAAAACATTTACAACAAAAAATTTTGAAATAAGATACATTAGGCTTCTTTCAAAAATATAGTTCATATGGTGTGAGATTAAGAGATGGGCGAAGCATGATTCTATTCATAACATAACATGATGTATTTACGGCTTCGTCCGAAAAGGACTTAGGTAATTTATATTCACATAACATAGTGCATGCTAGTTCTTGAAGTGTCCTATTCTTTCTTTCTACAACACCATTTTGTTGTGGTGTGCGTGGTGTAGAGAACTCATGTTTAATGCCTAACATATCACAAAAGGATGTAAATTTTTCATTTTCAAATTCTCCTCCATGATCCGAGCGAATGCATTTAATTTTTAAATCACTTTCATTTTGAATACGGTTACATAATTTTGCAAATTCACAAAATTCATCTGATTTGGAAGAGAGAAATAATGTCCAACAATATCTTGAAAAATCATCTATTAAAACATATGTATATAATCTACCACCAAGACTTGCAGTGCTAACGGGACCAAAAAGATCCATATGAATTATTTGAAAGGGTCTTGTAGTAGAAATGAAATTTTTACTTTGAAAGAGGATCTAGAAAATTTACCTTTTTGACATGGTGAACAAAGTGAAGGTAAAGTTCCATTTAACCTAGGCAATCCTCTAATTAAATTACTTTTGGAAAGTTTTACAATGAGCTTTGTGCTAGCATGCCCTAGTCTTCTATGCCAAAGTTCTAATTCATCATTTTTAGTGATAAAACATTTTATAGATGATTTAAAAAGATCATGAAAAGAAACTAGATAAACATTATTTATTCTTGGTGTAGTTAGTAAAATATCTTTTGTAGTAGGATTAGATATTTTGCATAGATTAGTGGAAGATTCAAATAACACATCTAATCCTTTATCATATAATTGGTTAATAGAAATTAAATTGTGTTTTAATCCTTTCACATACAGAACATTAGATACAGTAAAGGATTTGTTACCAACTATACCAATTCCCATGATCCTTCCTTTTCCGTTATCACCAAACGTCATGATCCCTCCCTTTTTCTTTTCTAGGCTAATGAACTTTGCTTTATTTCCCATCATGTGCTTGGAGCATCCTGAATACAAGTACCACACGTCTTCATTGTCCTTAGCCTGCCTGCACATTTAGAAAGAAGATGAGAGTAAAGATCCGGATACCCAAGTGGAACCACCCATAGAATAAGTGGAAGCCTTAGGTACCCAGATTTGTTTTAAAGTATTTTGTTTTATTTTCCTGCAAGAACTAGATGTGTGACCTAACCTATAATAGTTTTCACACAAAATAAAGGGGGTTGAGACCCTTTTCTGGAATATTTTCTTGCTGCAAGAAATTGGATTTACAGAAGAAAAACATTTTGAAAAAGAAAATTCAGGCTTCTTGTATGAGGTGCTAACGTTGGCGTTAGTGTCTAGCGCCGGGCGGTAGCCCTCTCCTCGATATCCGAGCCCAAATTTTCTAGATCCATGGCACTGGTTCCCTAAAATCATTTCCAGTGATTTTTGGCCTATTCCAAATTTTTTAATGGTCATGGTGAGATCATGAACTTGTGCTTTAAGTAGAGAATTTTCTTTCACAAGCATGACACACCTATTTTCAAAACCTTTTTAATTATTTTTTATTTGCAAAAGAGAGTCTTCTAATTTCCTTTCTAATTCCCCCTTCTCTTTTGTAAGAGTTTTGGCGTGAGAGAGGGCTTTAGAAAGTGACTCTTCAACATCTTTTGCCAATTTAGTGGAGTGATCACACTCTTGGCAACAAAACCTTTCTCTTTTCTGAAACAATTAATTTTTTGTAAAGCTTTTGATTTTCTTTAATAAGAGATTCATTTTCACGATTCAATAAAATACTATCTTTCATATTTTTATCAAAAGCTTTGCAAGTTTCAAGGAATTCATTAAAGAGTTCATCATAAGTGGGAGGAGTTACCTCAGTGTCGCTAAGAACACTGGTGTCATCACCATCATTTCCATGTCCCATGAGGCACATGTTTGATTCCTCATCTTCGCTTGATGAAGACCTTCATGATTCTTCGGAGGAGGAGGAGGAGGAGTCATCCCATGTTCTAGCTTTTAGCACCTTCCTCTTCTCCTTCCCTTAGTGCCGCTTTCCCTTCTTCTCCTTCAAGAACTTTGGGCACTGGCTCCGAATGTGCCCAGTCTTCCTACAATGAAAGCATTCCGGTGGAGGTCTCTCTTCTTCATCGTCGCTCTCCTTTTCCTTCTTTGAGGATGACCCTTTCCATCTTGCATCCTTTTGGATAAATTTCCGAAAAGTGTTTCTCCTTTCTGGATTTCGCATGAACTATCAGAAGTTCTTCACCAAAAGGCTTTCTTCATCTTCATCCTCATCCTATTGGCACTCCTTCTTTGATTTTAATGACAATACCTTCTTCTTTGGCTCCTTTTTGTATTCATCATATTGGATTTTGAGTTCTACCTCATGGGTTTTGAGATTCCCAATGAGGCTCTCAACTTGGAGCGTTCTTAGATTGTGCGATTCTGAAATGGAAGTCACCTTTGGGTTGAATTTTGGCAGAAGGGAATGAACAATCTTTCAGACCAAGTCGCCGTTGGAGAAGGTCTTTCCAAGAACTTTGGAGGCATTGACGATCTTGGTGAAGCGCGTGTACATGGCATCAACATCTTCACTTTCATCCATCCGAAATTTTTCATATTCTGACTCAAGTTGGAAAAGCTTTGAATCTTTAACCTGCGATGTACCTTCATGAGTAACTTCCAAATGATTCCAAATTTCATATGCAGTAGTACATGTAGAAATTCTATTAAATTCATTTCTATCTAACACACAAAATAAAACATTCATGGCCTTGACATTATTTCTGCATTTTAGCTTATCCCTATCATCCCATTTATCTTTTGGTTTATCTAAAGTTATCTCTCCAACTTCAAATGTAGGAGGAGAGTATTCCTCTTCTACCATATTCCATACCTCAATATCTAGGGTCATAAGAAAACATCTCATCCTATTTTTCCAGTAATTATATTCTAACCCAGTAAATAGTGGAGGTCTACTAATTCCCCGACCCTTGGAAAAAGCGAGAACATAAGACACCATTATTCCTGGTTTTTAAACCGTTTGGAATAACCTGGCTCTGATACCACTTGTTGGATCGATTGACGCCCTTAGAGAGGGGCGGTGGGGGGGTGGGGGTGAATAAGGGAATAAAATTCTTTATAAATTTTTAGACGATTTACTAAATTGTTTAGAGTAAATTAGAACGAAATAACAATTTTACTTAAAGGAAGAAACAATTGTAATTTGCAATTTTATAACTTATGCCAAGTGATAGAAATCAAGTAAACACAAAATGAGATATGATTATATTATATAAAAAAAGATGTTTACATAAATTTGATTTCAATATCGCTAGAAATCGGAGGCGTACAAAGTAAAACAATTTTTCCTTTTCTATACCGACTTGTATCCCCACAAACCGGTTGACTTTAGCATATCCTTCCCCGGATATGGCCTCAATCCCGTCTAGCCAATCCTTCACCAGATATGGCCTTGAGCACCCCCTAGATCTAATCTCCAAGACCCAGTCGCCAACTCACGTGGCGAATTACCCCCAAAGCCGCGCAAGGACCTAGTCGCCAACACAAGGCGAATTATCTATACGGTTATAAAATGGAATGAAATGTAAATAATGATAAGAACTATAAAAACTCCCTATGTGAGATCTTCTGAAGTTGATCGCTGTAGTATGAGCGTGGTCGAAGCGATCATCCTTCGGATGTAGCTTGACGTAGTCCTCCTCCAGAATTCTCCTTAAGCTTTTTATGGGAGATCCATCTTCGACAACATAACAATAATGGAGTTTTGGCACAAGTATTCTCTCTGGAAGCTCTCACAGATCTCTGGAATAGAGGCTTCAAAATAAATCACAACTATGAGCAAAAACAAAATCAGGTTTTTTAAATAAAAATGGAAGCTAACGCGTGGCGTTAAGAGTTAACGCCATCGTTAGTGAACGTGCAAACCGTCGGGATCGTGCAAACCAACGGGATCGTGGCAGAAACCAATTTCGTCGAGCGTGCATTCATCGAACGGATCAAAGTTCGTCGAACGCAGGTTCGTCAAGCAAAATTTCGTCGAGCGCAGGTTTAGTTCGTCGAACGGAATCAAAGTTCGTCGAACGCAGGTCCGTCAAGCGAAATTTCATCGAGCGCAGGTTCAGTTCATCGAACAGAAACTCCTATCGTCGAACGCCTTCAGAGTTCGTCGAACGCACTTTCCTTTCGTCGGACGCAGTTTCCTTCAGATTTCGTCGAATGCAGTTTCCTTCAGATTTCATCGAGCGCCTTCAGATTTCGTCGAACTCAGTTTCCATTTGTCGAACGCAGTTTCCTTCTGATTTTGTCGAACGAAGTTTCCTTCAGATTTCATCAAGCGCAATCACAGCGGTTGTTAACGCGGGGTGTTAACAACTAACGCGAGCGTTATCACACTTTCTAGAGAGTCGTCTCCGTCTATTTTCTACCTATGGAGTATTGCACCTATAGTTCATGCACACTATAAACATACGACAAGCAAGATCAAATACAATTTGGGATTTGTTATTCTCAAACAAAGGGATGTGACACACAAATCCAACAAGAACCTGCCACTTGCCAGCCTCTCCAGAGATCAACCTAACCCACCGTCTATGAGAGACCGACAGCGGAATCGATCTAGGGCATTCCAGCACCAATGAACTTGCCACTTGCCAGCCTCTCCAGAGATCAACCTGACCCACCGTCTATGAGAGCCCGACAACGGAATTGATCTGGGGAAATCCAGCACCAAAGAACTTGCCACTTTCCAGCCCCTCTAGAGATCAACCTGACCCACCGTATATGAGAGCCCGACAGCGGAATCGATCTGGGGCATTCAAGCACCAAAGAACTTGCCACTTGCCAGCCTCTCTATAGATCAGCCTGATCCACCATCTATGAGAGCCCGGCAGTGAAATCGATATGGGGGCATTCCAGCACCAAAGAACTTGCCACTTGGCAGCCTCTCCAAAGACCAACCTGACCCACCGTCTATGAGAGCCTGACAGTGGAATCGATCTGGGGTATTCCAGCACCGAAGAACTTGCCAAGTGCCAGCCTCTCCAGAGATCAACCTGACCCACATTCTATGAGAGCCCGACAGCGGAATCGATCTGGGGCATTCCATCACCAAAGAACTTGCTACGTGCCAGCCTCTCCAGAGATCAACCTGACCCACCGTCTATGAGAGCCCGACAGTGGAATCGATCTGGGGCATTCCAGCCCCAAATAACTTGCCACTTGCCAGCCTCTCCAGAGATCAACCTGACCCACCATCTATGAGAGCACGGCAGTGGAATCTATCTGGGGAATGCTAGCACCAAAGAACTTGCAACTTGCCAGCCTCTCATGAGATCAACCTGACCCACCATCTTTGAGAGCCCGGCAGCGGAATGAATCTGGGGCATTCCAGCACCAAAGAACTTGCCAGTTGCCAGCCTCTCCAGAGATCAACCGGACCCACCGTCTATGAGAGCCCGGTAGCGGAATCAATCTGGGGCATTCCAACACCAAAGAACTTGCCACTTGCCAGCCTCTCCAGAGATCAACCTGACCCACCGACTATTAGAGCCCGATAGGGGAATCGATCTGGGGCATTCCCGCACCAAAGAACTTGCCACTTGCCCGCGTCTCCAGAGACCAACCTAACCCAACATCTATGAGCGCCCGGCAGCAGAATCAATCTGGGGCATTCTAGCCCCAATGAACTTTCCACTTGTCACCCTCTCTAGAGATCAACCTGACCCACCGTCTATGAGAGCCCGGCAGCGGAATCGATCTGAGGCATTCCAGCACCAAAGAACTTGCCACTTGCCAGCCTCTCCAATGATCAACCAGACCCACCGTCTATGAGAGCCCGACAACGGAATCGATCTAGGGCATTCCAGCACCAAAGAACATGCCACTTGCCAGCCTCTCCAGAGATCAACCTGACCCACCGTTTAAGAGAGCCCGGCAGCGGAATCAATCTGGGGCATACCAGCACCAAAGAACATGCCACTTTCTAGCCTCTATAGAGATCAAACTGACCCACTGTCTATGAGAGCCCGACAGCGGAATCGATCCGGGGCATTCCAGCACCAAAGAACTTGCCACTGGACAGCCTCTCTTGAGATCAACCTGACCCACCGTCTATGAGACCCCTACAACGGAATCGATCTGGTGCATTCCAGCACCAAAGAACTTGCCACTTGCCAGCCTCTCTAGAGATCAACCTGACCCACCGTCTATGAGAGCCTGACATCGGAATCGATCTGGGGTATTCCAGCACCAAAGAACTTGCCACTTGCCAGCCTCTCCAGAGATCAACCTGACCCACCGTCTATGAGAGCCCGGCAGCGGATTCGATCTAGGGTATTCCAGCACCAAAGAACTTGCCACTTGCCAGCCTCTCCAGATATCAACCTGACCAACCATATATGAGAGCCCGGCAGCGGAATTGATCTGGGGCATTCCAGCACCAAAGAACTTGCCACTTGCTAGCCTCTCCAGAGATCAACCTGACCAACCATTTACGAGAGCCCGACAACGGAATCAATCTGGGCATTCCAGCACCAAAGAACTTGCCACTTGCCATCCTCTCGTGAGATCAACCTGACCCACCATCTATGAGATCCCGACAGCGAAATCGATCTGGAGCATTCCAGCACCAATGAACTTGCCAAATGCCAGCCTCTCCAGAGATCAACCTGACCCACCGTCTATGAGAGCCCGACAGCGGAATCGATCTGGGGCATTCCATCACCAAAGAACTTGCCACTTTCGAGCCTCTCCAGAGATCAACATGACCCACCTTCTATGATAGCCCGACAGCGGAATCGATCTGGGTCATTCCAGCACCAAAGAACTTGCAACTTGCCAGCCTCTCCAAAGATCAACCTGACCCACCGTCTATGAGAGCCTGTCAGCGGAATCGATCTTTGGCATTCTAGCACCAAAGAACTTTCCACTTGCCAGCTTCTCCAGAAATCAACCTGACCCACCGTCTATGAGAGAGCGACAGCGGAATCAATCCGGGGCATTCTAGAACCAATGAACTTGCCACTTGCCAGCCTCTCCAGAGATCAACCTGACCCAACGTCTGTGAGAGCCCGGTCGCGGAATCGATCTGGGGCATTCCAGCACCAAAGAACTTTCCACTTGCCAGCCTCTCCAGAGATCAACCTGACCCACCGTTTATGAGTTCCCGACAGTGGAATCGATATGGGGCATTCCAGCACCAATGAACTTGCCACATGCCAGCCTCTCCAGAAATCAACCTGACCCACCGTCTATGAGAGCCCGGCAGCGGAATCGATCTGGGGCATTGCAGCACTAAAGAACTTGCCACTTGCTAGCCTCTCCAGAGATAAAACATACCCACCCTCTATGAGAGCCCGATAACGGAATCGATCTAGGGCATTCCAGCACCAAAGAACTTGCCACTTGCCAGCCTCTCCAGAGATCAACCTGACCCACCGTCTATGAGAGCCTGACAGTGGAATCGATCTGGGACATTCCAGCACCAAAGAACTTGCCACATGCCAGCCTCTCCAGAGATCAACCTGACCCACCATCTATGAGAGCCCGGCAGCGGAATCGATCTGGGGCATTCCAGCACAAAAGAACTTGCCACTTGCCAGCCTCTCCAGAGATCAACCTAACCCACCGTCTGTGAGAGCACGGAAGTGGAATCGATCCGGGGCATTCTAGCACCAAAGAACTTGCAATTTGCCAGCCTCTCATATGATCACCCTGACCCACCATCTATGAGAGCCCGGCAGCAGAATGAATCTGGGGCATTCCAGTACCAAAGAACTTGCCAGTTGCCAGCCTCTCCAGAGATCAACCAGACCCACCATCTATGAGAGCCCGGCAACGGAATCAATCTGGGGCATTCCAGCACCAAGGAACTTGCCACTTGCCAGCCTCTCCAGAGATCAACCTGACCCACCATCTATGAGAGCCCGGCAGCGGAATCGATCTGGGGCATTCCCGCACCAAAGAACTTGCCACTTGCCCGCGTCTCCAGAGATCAACCTAACCCACCGTCTATGAGAGCCCGACAGCGGAATCGATCTGGGGCATTCTAGCCCCAATGAACTTGCCACTTGTTAGCCTCTCTAGAGATCAACCTGACCCACCGTCTATGAGGTCCCGACAGCGGAATCGATCTAGGGCATTCCAGCACCAAAGAACTTGCCACTTGCTAGCCTCTCTAGAGATCAACCTGACCCACCATCTATGAGATCCCAACAACAGAATTGATCTAGGGAATTCCAGCACCAAAGAACTTGCCACTTGCCAGCCTCTCCAGAGATCAACCTGACCCACCGTCTAAGAGAGCCCGACAGCGGAATCTATTTGTGGCATTCCAGCACCAAAGAACTTGCCACTTTCTAGCCTCTATAGAGATCAACCTGACTCACTGTCTATAAGAGCCCGATAGCGGAGTCGATCTGGGGCATTCTAGCACCAAAGAACTTGCCAGTGGCCAGCCTATCATGATATCAACTTGACCCACCATCTATGAGAACCCGACAGAGGAATCGATCTGGTGCATTCCAGCACCAAAGAACTTGCCACTTGCCAGCCTTACCAGAGATCAACCTGACCCACCATCTATGAGAGCCCGGCAGCGGAATCGATCTGGGGCATTCCAGCACCAAATAACTTGCCAGTTGCCAGCCTCTCCAGAGATCAGCCTGACCCACCGTCTATGAGAGCCTTAAAGCCGAATTGATCTGGGGCATTCCAACACCAAAGAACTTGCCACTTGCCAGCCTCTCTAGAGATCAACCTGACCCACCATCTATGATAGCCCGACAATGGAATCAATATGGCGCATTCCAGCACCAAAGAACATGCCACTTGCCAGCCTCTCTAGAGATCAACCTGACCCACCATCTATGAGATCCCGGCAGCGGAATCGATCTGGAGCATTCCAGCACCAATGAACTTGCCAAATGCCAGCGTCTCCAGAGATCAACCTGACCCACGGTCTATGAGAGCCCGACAGCGGAATCGATCGGGGCATTCCAGCACCAAATAACTTGCCACTTTCCATCCTCTCTAGAGATCAACCTGACCCACCATCTATGAGCGCCCGGCAGCGGAATCGATCTGGGGCATTCCAGCACCAAAGAACTTGCCACTTGCCAGCCTCTCCAAAGATCAACCTGACCCACCGTCTATGAGAGCCTGGTAGCAGAATCAATCTAGGGCATTCTAGCACCAAAGAACTTGCCACTTGCCAGCCTCTCCAGAAATCCACCTGACCCACCGTCTATGAGAGCCCTACAGCGGAATCGATCTGGGGCATTCCAACACCAAAGAACTTGCCACTTGCCAGCCTCTCTAGAGATCAACTTGACCCACCATCTATGAGAGCCCAGCAACAGAATCAATCTGGGGCATTCCAGCACCAAAGAACTTTCCACTTGCCAGCCTCTCCAGAGATCAACCTGAACCACTGTCTATGAGATCCCGACAGTGGAATTGATCTGGGGCATTCCATCACCAATGAACTTGTCACATGCCAGCCTCTCTAGAAATCAACCTGACCCACCGTCTATGAGAGCCCGACAATGGAATCGATCTGGGGATTCCAACACTAAAGAACTTGCCACTTGCCAGCCTCTCCAGAGATCAACATGACCCACCGTCTATGAGAGCCCGCCAACAGAATCGATCTAAGGCATTCCAGCACCAAAGAACTTGCCACTTGCTAGCCTCTCCAGAGATCAACCTAAGCCACCATCTATGAGAGCCCGACAGTGGAATCGCTCTGGGACATTCCAGCACCAAAGAACTTGCCACGTTCCAGCCTCTCCAGAGATCAACCTGACCCACCGTCTTTGAGAGCCCGGCAGCGGAATCGATCTGGGGCATTCCAGCACCAAAGAACTTGCGACTTGCCAGCCTCTCCAGAGATCATTCTGACCCACCGTCTATGAGATCCTGGCAGAGGAATCGATATGGGGCATTCTAGCACCAAAGATCTTGCCACATGCTAGTCTCTCCAGAGATCAACCTGACCCATCATCTATGAGAGCCCGACAGCAGAATCGATCTGGGGCATTCCAGCACCAAAGAACTTGCCACTTGCCAGCCTTTCCTGCTCCACTCACCCCCCGAGCAACCTCTCCAGGCTTGAGCTCGCTGGAATCATGCTCGCGAGAGACACACTTGCTAGAACCGCACTTACGGGCGCCGCACTCGCCAGAACCACACTCTCCTGTGCCGCGCTCGCCTGCCCCGTGCTCTCCGGCACCGAGCTTACAAGCACCGAGCTCGCTAGAACCTCGTTCGACGGGCTAGCAAACAGCACTCTCCCCTCCAGGTCTTGCATTGATCCCACAGCCACTTCCATTCCAGTCCTTCCTCCCGGGGCATTCTCACTAGCCGCTGCTAGAGGAGGGAAAGCCTGAGTCGCCGGGGTCGCGAACTCGTTTCGCAACGCTGCGACGGAAAATCCGAGGGTGTCGAGGACTTCCCTCCTAAAGTCTGAGAACATCCTTGGCGTCACCACCGGGGGTGACCCGCAAAACTCCTCCACCTGTTCTTTATCTCCTACCATATCCATTCCTTGGAACTTTCTTGGACCAGCCACACTCCACGCTCACTGCACCAAAATGTTGAAACCAATTTCTTGGTCTCTTGTGAAGCTCGGGCCCTCAATAAGTTGAGGGGCAGCTATCCCTTACTGATCCCTCGGAAGGAGCTGACTGGAGATTCAGAACTAGACTTAAACCTTAGTCACAGAGAGGAGGTCCCACCATAAACCCGGAAGATCTTTGAGCGCTTCCCCTCCCAAGCTAAAGCTGAGACTGGGCACCTTGGAGAGCTAGAGAGGTAAACCAAGGAAACTTAGGGAGAAGGAAGTTCAGAATGCTCTGATTGGCATCCTCTCCAAAGGTGCCCTTCATGGCCTATTTATAGTTTTTTAAGTCTGGTCTGCCAATAGCGGGGTTCCTCCTTTTGGTTTTACTAAACGCACCCCAATTTGGTCTACTAACAGCCAAACTCCTCTGTTTGGAGGGGCTAACTGCAGACTACTAGGGGCAGATGGGTAATTTCGCCTCCTTAGCCTATGGGCAAGTGGCCTATGAGAACGCCACTCATGAGACCTCCTGTGTGTCTCCTCGCGAGTATGGCTCGCGAAACCCCTCTGATGCGCAAAACTATATCCATAAACGACAACGACAAGTGTACCGTGTCTAATGTAGTATAGGTTATTAAAATAAGGTCGTATTAGACTCGGGGCGGTTGAGTACTCTTACTTCAGAAAATCTCTATTATTTTATCGAATAAAAATTGTGGTTGATTGGTTGCGAGAAATAGAAATAGCTTATTTAAAATGATAAGTTAAAGGTTAATACTCAACCTTGAATCACCTTGGGAAAATAAAATATAAAAAGAACAACTTCTAAATCTCTTAAGAAAATACTTGACCGTGGAGGTTCCCGATTTATGAGCACACCTCTCTCGAGGATACGCTTAACTGAGTTTAGTTGATCAAATGAACTTTCGTTCTAGAATCAAAATGTAAAACTCGCCTTATCGTAGTGAACCCCGCTATTGGATTTGACTCCAATCTGGAAGAATTATGTCATCCTCGCTTGAGGAGTGCATTCAACTCTTTTTATTCTTGAAATGATCGATTCGAAATCAAAACTTCTCGATTATAGATTACGAAAATAAAGATGAGAGTTATATATCGATGATATAATCTCAATCCAATAAAAGTTCAAGAATAAATCTAAAGTATTCTAAGGAAGAGAAAGAGAAGCTAGAATTTAGATCAAGAATTATATTTCCCTTGGATCGTCTCGGCCGAGTACTAATAGAATTTAGCTACTCATAGAGATGGAGGAAATAATAAAATGAAAGAAGTACATAATGAAGGTTGAGAGTAAAAATAAGAGAAAGGTACTATTTTATTGATTAGCAAAAGAAATTACAACTAGAAAATTGAAGGTACAAGCTTTGGAAATAAAAGTGCAAGAAGGAAATGACATACAAGATTAAAACTAGTGCAAGAAAATAAGCTAGAACTCCAAAACTTTGTCCATGAACTTCTGGAAAAGCACCCTTTAAATAGCTGAAAATTTGGTGTTACACGCCCTTGGTCACGCCCGTGACCAAGGGGCGTGTAAGGGGCGTGATCGATGCTGGTGCGGAGAGGGCGCATTCTGGCTTCAATGCAGGCGTTTCGGGCGCATCACGCCCTAGGTCACGCCCGTGACCTGGGGCGTGTAATCTTTGAAACTCACTGCTGGCGGGAAGCTTCGGCGGGAAATTGGCGTCGGAAGAGTCACGCCCGTGTGCTGGATGTCACGCCTCCAATGATGCCCGTGACCTGATGTCACGCCCGTGACCGGGGGCGTGTAATTTTAATTGATGTGGCAGCTGGCTCTGGATGCATGTGGCGGGTCGCGGCCATGATATTCGGTCACGCTCGTGACCTGGGGCGTGTACTTCGCGAATTCTTCACGGAACGTCCCCGGAGTGGCAGAAACAGGTCTGGAACACTTCATAGGTTACACGCCCATGGGTCACGCCCATGACCTTGGGCGTGTAATTTAACTTTTTTCTCGAAACAGCCCAGAAAACCTGAAAACACAAAATAAGCTTAAGTTAGCTTATGAAATAAACAATGGAAGGATTTATATGATAAAATTCCTATAAATAACATAATTTTATATTAAAAACATAATAAACCTAAACTAAAAGATGAGTAAATAAATTACTCATCAAACACCCCCATACTTACTCATTGCTCGTCCCGAGCAAACCGGTCTTCATAAGGGTAGGAAAAATTAATATAAGAAAGAAATATGAAAGCTAGAGAGTAAAATGTGAAGTTCTATGCTGACATGCGTAAATGTTTTAGTAAAAAGACGTTCTTGGCATAAATACTAATTTATGAAATATTCAAACTGCGTTATAATTATTTATCATTACTTTAAAGATGAGTCGACGGTCAATCAAAAAGTCATGTAAAGGGAGAAAATAGCATGATTGCTGAGATTTAAATTACTAGACTTGAACGCTCGGGGTGGCCTCCAAAGAAATCCATCAATGTCGACGGCCATAGGCTTGCCCGTTTGCACCTTCTCTACTACACTTCATACTTAATCAACTCTATGGATCTTTAGGACTTAAATAGGGTATATTTTAAGGCTTGGGTTTAAGGGAGAGGTAAACAATGATAAACATGAAGGCGCATTCCACTTAAACAAAAAATTTTGAGCTAAATTAATGACTACCACAAAATAAAGAAGCTTTACCCCCATACTCATATTTTTCTATGGGAAACACTCTCATTCTTTTTTTATATCACGAATCTTCATAATTGGGATCATTCCAGGCATGCATGTGCATACCTAGGCCGCAAATCATTATGAGATTATTGCGTCTTCATATAACCTTCATTTCTTTTGAATTGATAGCCATAATTTTTTCTTCATTCAATCATACCCAAATAAATTTTTTCAAAAATTTAGCTCAAAATTTCAAGTGTTCATTTGGGTTTTGGGCTTTTTAGCTTTGGTGCCGAAATGATGAGGGTGGTTCAAATAAAGGAGTAAGGCTCAAATTTGTGTGAACAATGGTAGTAAATCTAGGTTGGGTGCAAAGGCTCAAACTATCCAAAGAAAGGCCTAAATCACTTCTGTAAGGTTAATTTGTCTAAAGTGCACATGTTTCGAAAATAGCTTGGGGCAAGTTCTAGACATCGAGAAACGACACCCTTCTGTTTAAATCGAGTAATAGCTTTCTAACAATCATCTACACACTCACCTAAACTACTTTTGGATAAGACCGGATTCAGATTAAAAGTAAAATAAATTATTACTGCGCAAATTAATAAAACATAATTTTAGATCTATGCCAAGAATTTAATTTTACACCAACACTACTCAAGGACATGCATATGACTAGGAGCACTACATGAGTCAGCAATTTTACTCAAAATTTTCAAAAACTATTCTAGCACAAAATTATTTTTAGTCCATATGAAAAACAGTCTACTTAGAACTTACAATTTAACAAGTGGGCGTTTTGATGAATAAAAAAAAACATTTCCTAATAGATTTTTTTAGTTCTTGGACTTCCCAAGATCTACCCGGTGAAGGGTTTGCAAGGTACTAGAGGCTATGATGGGAATTCAAGCCCAAAGCGTCCTTTCCAAGAAATTTAATTTCATTTTTTTTTCAAGAAAAACTACAAAGAAAGCTATGCTACACCCCCATACTTAAAATTAAACTTGTCCCCAATGTTTAAAACGAAGTATGAAAGATAAAACTAAAAAAAATGACAATAAAGAAAAATCTAGATAAATTACTAAAGTGTAAAGAGGGCATCCCTGGATGGTAGTCGGGGTTGCCGGTCAAACACCTGCAGAGTTAAATTAGAGAAACAAACAAGAAAAGGAGAAAGATATAGAGGTTAACATTGGGTTGCCTCCCAAGAGCGCTTTGTTTACCGTCGCGTAGCTTGACTAAGTGGCGCTTTCTTAAATATTCGTTAAGTGCATTGTTTCGATATTTCCGGTCGCTGGGTCGCCGGGGTTGTATAATTTCAAACGTTGTCCGTTAACCTTAAAAGATCCTTTTTCCGGGTGCTCTATAAGCACGGTCCCGTATGGCCAAACTTCTTTTACTCTGAAGGGACCGGGCCATCAGGTTTTAATTTCCCCGGAAAAAGCCTAAGTCTAGAATTAAAAAGCAGGACAAAATCTCCCAGTGAAAAAGTTTTTGGATGTTTAATTTTTTTATCATGATAGAATTTAGTTCGCTCCTTATAAAATTTATTATTTTCATAGGCGTTCGCGCGCCATTCGTCTAGTTCATTAAGTTGTAGTTTTCTTTGTTCGGAGGCTAAATCTAAATTCAAATTTAAAAAATTTAGCGCCCAAAAAGCGCGATGTTCTAATTCTACCGGCAAATGACAAGCTTTACCATAGACTAACCGGTACGGCGTACATCCAATGGCGGTTTTGTACGCTGTCCGATAGGCCCAGAGTGCGTCGTCTAATTTTAAAGCCCAATCTTTTCTATTAAC
This sequence comes from Dactylorhiza incarnata, assembly GCA_033032865.1. NCBI lineage: Eukaryota > Viridiplantae > Streptophyta > Magnoliopsida > Asparagales > Orchidaceae > Dactylorhiza > Dactylorhiza incarnata. The sequence goes on along the minus strand of JAWHQI010001597.1, from coordinate 49,817 downwards.
AGACACGGTTTTTTCTAAAATTCTTTTAATTTCACGATTCACCACCTCCACTTGGTCATTTGCTTGTGGGTGGTAGGCGGTAGATAGCTTGTGTGTAACTCCATATTTTGCTAAAATTTTAGCAAGTTGGTTGTTACAGAAATGTGTGCCCCGATCACTAATTAGTGCTCGGGGTGTGCCAAATCATGAAAATAATATTTTTAAAAATTGTACGATAACTCTCGCGTCGTTGGTGGGAAAGGCTTGTGCTTCTGCCCACCTAGACACGTAATCGACCACAACAAGAATATATTTATTATTACAGGAAGAGGGTAAAGGACCTACGAAATCAATTCCCCACAAATCAAAAATTTCGCATTCTAAAAAAATATTTTGGGGCATTTTGTCCCGGTTAGAAATGTTACCCGTCCGTTGGCACCGATCGCAATTTCTCACAAAATTGTGAGCGTCTTTGAATAAGGAGGGCCAATAGAAGCCCACCTCTAGCACCTTCCTTGCGGTCCGGTTCGCTTGATAGTGACCACCGGTTGGTCCTTCGTGGCAGTGCCGCAAAATTTGGACGCCTTCCTCGCTCGCAATGCACCTTCTTACCACTTGGTCCGCGCAGACACGAAATAAAAAGGGGTCCTCCCAAAAATAATTTTTCAAGTCCGAAAAGAATTTCTTCTTTTGCTGACTTGAAAAATATTTTGGTAGGACCCGACCCACCAAATAGTTGGCCAAATCCGCGTACCAAGGTGTGGAATAAGTCGTTACCCTTACGATGGCGAGGAGGCATTCTTCAGGGAATTTGTCATCAATTTCGGCCTCCACTAGCACACCTCCCTCCGGATTCTCCAACCGTGAGAGGTGGTCGGCCGCAACATTCTCCGCTCCACTTTTGTCTTCGATCTCCAAATCAAATTCTTGTAGTAGGAGGATCCACCTTAGCAGTCGAGGCTTTGCATCTCCTTTTTGTAGTAAATAGCGGAGGGCGGAGTGATTTGTAAAAACAATAACTTTTGAAAGCGTTAAATATGATCGAAATTTATCAAACGCAAAAATTATTGCCAAAAATTCCTTTTCCGTTGTTGTTTAATTAGCTTGTGCGGATGTCAGCGTTTTGTTTGCGTAATAGATTGGGTGAAAATGTTTATTCACCCGTTGGCCTAAAACTGCGCCTACAGCAAAATCGCTCGCATCGCAGATGATTTCAAACGGAAGGGACCAATTTGGCGCGATTAAAATAGGGGAATTGATAAGCTCATTTTTAATTTTATTAAATGCTTTTAAACATTCATCATCAAAATTAAACGCGGATTCTTTTTCTAAAAGATGAGTTAGCGGCTTTGTAATTTTTGAAAAATCTTTAATAAATTGCCTATAAAAGCCCGCATGCCCTAGAAAACTTCTAATAGATTTCATATTAGTAGGAGGGGGAAATTTTTCTATGACCTCGATCTTGGCCCTATCGACCTCGATCCCCTTATTTGAGATTTTATGCCCAAGGACTAATCCCTTTTGGACCATAAAGTGGCACTTCTCCCAGTTGAGTGCCAAATTCGTGTCTTCGCAGCGTTGAAGAACCCGATCAAGATTATTTAAACAATTTTTAAATGAATCGCCAAAAATAGAAAAATCGTCCATGAAAATTTCCATGACGTCTTCTACAAGTTCATTAAATATTGCCAACATACATCGTTGAAATGTAGCCGGCGCGTTGCAAAGACCAAACGTCATTCTTCGATATGCGAAGGTGCCGAAATGGACAAGTGAATGTGGTTTTATCTTGGTCTTCGGGCGCAATTGGAATATGAAAATATCCCGAAAGACCATCAAGAAAACAGTAGTGTGAGTGACCGAATAAGCGTTCTAAGATTTGGTCAATAAAGGGTAACGAAAAGTGATCCTTGCGGGTAGCATAATTTAATTTTCTGTAATCGATGCATACTCGCCAACCCGTAACAGTACGGGTCGGGATCAACTCATTATTTTCATTTGTGATTACCGTGATTCCGCCCTTTTTAGGCACGACTTGCACTAGGCTAACCCAAGTGTTATCAGAAATTGGGTAAATAATTCCCGCATCTAATAATTTTATTATTTCGGCCTTAACGACGTCCTTCATAGTTGGATTTAGCCGTCGTTGAGGCTGAATAGTACTGCGAGAATTATTTTCTAAATTAATTTTGTGCGTGCAAAATGAGGGGTTAATCCCCTTGATGTCAGAAATTTGCCATGCAATTGCATGACGGTGATTATTTAATATTCTAATTAATTCGGAAATTTCCGAATCGTTAAGCGCGGAGGATATAATCACAGGCAATTTTGAATCTTTTTCTAATAATATATATTTTAAATGTTCCGGCAATTGTTTTAATTCCAAATTCGGTGGCTCCTCGTAAGATGTTTTTATTTTAGAAATATTTAATTTTACTTCTTCAAATTTGAGCGGCCGAGTTATTTCTTTTAGACAAAATAAATTTTCAATTTCTGGATTTTCAAATAACGGTGAAATTAATTCAGAAAATGACATTATTTCCTCTTCAAAACATGATTTTAAAGTAAAGCAAGAGTCGTCATTAGAAAAAGGAATTTCTCATAGAGTTGTTAATACTAAAAGTTACTTCTTCATCCCCAACGCGTAGGAGAAGTTTGCCATTACTAATATCAGTAATTGCCCGAGAGGTGGCGAGGAAAGGATGTCCGAGAATAATGGGGACTTTGGCGTCTTCCTCAATGTCTAGGATGACGAAATCTACCGGGAAGATAAATTTGTCAACCTTGACAAGCACATCCTCAATGACCCCTATCGGGTATTTAATTAATCTGTCCGCTAGTTGGATGCTTATATTGGTTGGGCTTGGGGTGCCCAAACCAAGCTTTTTAAATAAAGAAAATGGCATCAAATTTATGCTAGCGCCCAAATCTACCAAGGCGTGTTTTATTAAGAAATTGCCAAACAAGCACGGGATGGAAAACCGTACCGGATCGTTTAATTTTTCCGGCAATTTATTTAGAACTATCTCCGAACATTCTACGTTGAGAGAAACACGCGAAATATCTTCAAGTTTCTTTTTATTTGATAATAAATCCTTGAGATATTTTTTGTATTTAGGCATTTGAGAGAGTGCCTCGCAAAATGGTACGTTGATTTGTATTTGTTTTAAAATATTTATAAATTTTTTATACTGCTCCTCGTTGCGCTCATTTTGTAATTTAGAAGGATACGGAATAGAAGGCTTTTGAATAATGCGCGGAGCTAAATCAGAAGAATTTAAATGCGGAGTTGGAGTTGAAACGTTTACCTCAGGCTCGGCCAAAATTAAACTTTTTACCTCCTTTCCGCTGCGGAGGGTTATAGCGTTGACGCTCTCCCGTGGATTGGGCTCAGTATTGCCCGGTAGAGCTCCCTGCTGGCGTTCGAAGAACATCTCGGCGAGTTGTCCAATCTAATTTTCTAGACTTTTAATAGATCCGGAAAGGTTCCAGATATTGGCATCAGTAGAGGCGACGTATTTGGTGAAGACCTCTTCAAGTGAAGGGGCCTTTGGTGGTTGTGGTGGAGCAAATCCGGGAGGATTCGCTTGTGGGGGCGTTGAGCATTATTGGGGTTGCTCCATGAAAAATTTGGGTGGTTCCTTAAACCCGGATTATAACTATTAGGAAGATTATTATTTGGGTTATAAGGAGGACGATAGGAGATCCCCATATAATCAACTTGCTCTTGATTAAAATTATTATTATAATTATAATTATTATTATAGTTATTAGCCCCGTTAGTGATGGAGGAAGCAGACATCTCCGCCATTTTCTTAGTGAGATATTCTACTTGATATGCTAAATTCGGGGTGCCCTCGACTTCAAAGAGTCCGGTCGGTTTGTTACGACCCAACCGTGGCGCATTCCACTGATAAGCATTCATGGTCATCTCCTCAAAAAGCTCTTGAGCGGCATTTGGGGTTTTGTTATTTAGAGTTCCCCCAGCTGCCGCATCAATCATTTGCCTCGTTTGGAGATTCAAACCATTATAGAATGTCTGAACTTGTTGCCATAAAGGAAGGGCTTGGTGAGGACATCTCCGCAATTATTCCTTGAAGCGCTCCCATGTGTCATAGAGAGACTCCGAGTCTATTTGCGTAAATGAGAGAATGTCCATACGTAATTTAGCAGACTTCGCCGAAGGAAAATATTTAGTTAAAAATTTCTCCGTCATCTCGGCCCACGTAGTGATGGAACCTTTAGGAAGAGATCTCAACCACTGCTTGGCCTTAGTCCGCAAAGAGAATGGAAATAAATGCAAACGAATGGCGTTATCGGTGACGCCATTGATTTTAAACGTATCGCAAATTTCAAAAAAAATTAATAAATGTAAATTTGGATCTTCATCTGGTAAGCCGTCAAAGATGACTGTTTGTTGTACCATCTGAATGATACTCGTTTTGATTTCAAAATTATTATTCGCCACCACCGGGCGAATAATGCTAGATTGTGTTCCCTCCAAATTTGGCCTCGCATAATAGGACATAGTCCATAGCGGGGCCTCATTATGGTCGGGGTTATCCATTAAGCCTTCGTTAGTTTCTCCGATTGACTCTTCTTGAATTATTGGTAGATCACTAAATCGGAGATGACGCCGCAAGATGCGCTCGATTTCCGGATCAAAACAGAATTCAAGATTGACTGAAGAGTCTCCTCGGGTCATACACCAAAAATAAAAGAGGAAAAGATGCAAAAAAAATAAAGAAAATCAAATGACTTTTAGATAAATATTTTTATTATAACAAATTTTTTTTATATAAATATAAATATATATTTTTTTTGAAGATTTTTTTTATTTATTTTAGGTGAATTAAAATTAGTCCTGGACTTCCCAAGATCTACCCGGTGAAGGGCTTGCAAGGTACTAGAGGCTGTGATGGGAATTCAAGACCAAAGCATCCTTTCCAGGAATTTAGTTACACCTTAATAGAAATACAAAAATGAAAGATAAAATTAATAGATATTTCGTTTTTCAAAATATCAACCGTCTCCCCGGCAACGGCGCCAAAAACTTGATGCGCAAAACTATATTTGCAAACGACAACGGCAAGTGTACCGTGTCGAATATAGTATAGGTTATTAAAACAAGGTCGTATTAGACTCGGGGCGGTTGAGTACTCTTACTTCAGAAAATCTCTTTTATTTTATCGAATAAAAATTGTGGTTTATTGGTTGCGAGAAAGAGAAATAGCTTATTTAAAATGATAAGTTAAAGATTAATACTCAACCTTGAATCACCTTGGGAAAATAAAATATAAAAAGAACAACTTCTAAATCTCTTAAGAAAATACTTGACCGTGGAGGTTCCCGATTTATGAGCACACCTCTCTCGAGGATACGCTCAACTGAGTTTAGTTGATCAAACGAACTTTCGTTCTAGAATCGAAATCTAAAACTCGCCTTGACTCCAATCTGGAAGAAATATGTCATCCTCGCTTGAGGAGTGCATTCAACTCTTTTTTTTCTTGAAATGATAGATTCAAAATCAAAACCTCTCGATTATAGATTACGAAAACAAAGATGAGAGTTATATATCGATGATATAATCTCAATCCAATAAAAGTTCAAGAATAAATCTAAAGTATTCTAAGGAAGAGAAAGAGAAGCTAGAATTTAGATCAAGAATTATATTTCCCTTGGATCGTCTCGGCCGAGTACTAATAGAATTTAGCTACTCACAGAGATGGAGGAAATAATAAAATGAAAGAAGTACAAAATGAAGGTTGAGAGTAAAAATAAGAGAAAAGTAATATTTTATTGATTAGCAAAAGAAATTACAACTAGAAAATTGAAGGTACAAGATTGGGAAATTAAAGTGCAAGAAGGAAATGACATACAAGATTAAAACTAGTGCAAGAAAATAAGCTAGAACTCCAAAACTTTGTCCATGAACTTCTGGAAAAGCACCCTTTAAATAGCTGAAAATTTGGTGTTACACGCCCTTGGTCACGCCCGTGATCAAGGGGCGTGATCGATGCTGGTGCGGAGAGGGAGCGTTCTGGCTTCAATGCAGGCATTTCGGGCGCGTCACGCCCAAGGTCACGCCCGTGACCTAGGGCGTGTAATCTTTGAAACTCACTGCTGGCGGGAAGCTTCGGCGGGAAATTGGCGCCGGAAGAGTCACGCCCGTGTGCTGGATGTCACGCCTCCAATGTCACGCACGTGACCTGATGTCACGCCCGTGACCGGGGGCGTGTAATTTTAATTGGTGTGGCAGCTGGCCTTTGGATGCATGTGGCGGGTCGCGGCTGTGATATTGGGTCACGCCCTTGGTCACGCCCGTGACCTGGGGCGTGTACTTGGCGAATTCTTCACGGAACGTCCCCGGAGTGGTAGATAACAGGTCTGGAACACTTCGTAGGTTACACGCCCATGGGTCACGCCCTTGACCTGGGGCGTGTAATTTAACTTTTTGCTCAAAACAGCCCAGAAAACCTGAAAACACAAAATAAACTTAAGTTAGCTTATGAAATAAACAATGGAAGGATTTAAATGATAAAATTCCTATAAATAACATAATTTTATATTAAAAACATAATAAACCTAAACTAAAAGATGAGTAAATAAATTACTCATCACCCTCTTAGGCGAGCACTCTGCGAAGGCCCCGCACGCCCTCCTTCTGGTGATAACCACCGAGGCCAAGTCTCGCATTCCCTCCTGCGAGCTCCCCCCGACCCGTACCCCTAGCTCCCGCGACTCCTTAGGGGCGAGATGACCTCTTCCAACCAAAATTACTAATCTTTGGGCCTTACCTCCTCAGGCGAACACGGGGTTGTATAATTTGACCATGTAAATCCTCTATTTAAATAAACAAACCCTAGGGCACTTTGTGGAGGGAACCATGTATAAACTCCTCCAAAAATTATACTAAAATTAACAGAACATATGCTTTCCCTAAAAAGTCCTCTGACCAAGTTTGATGATTTTCTAGTGAATATTAAACCCTTAATTAACTCCCCTTATAAATAGGTCAAACAATGGACTTGTGAATGAAGTACTATATAAATCATTCTAAAATTCACAATAAAATTATCAAAGAACAATATCACAAATACAAGCTCACTGCCAAAATTTCTTGAACATCCAAGGTAATATGATCATGTAAATTATTATTATAAGAAAGTGCCATAATTGGTTCTTAATAAATTCAGAGGCGATAAATGTGCCTAAAAGTCCCAGGTAAATTATCTAGGGCATAATACCACCCTAAGAACCTCTCTACCAAGTTCCAAGTCAATCCAATGACAAATGACCCTATGTCCTTCATTAGGTTCAATTCACAACCTTAGGGTTTGAATTAGGGTTCTAGGGAACATCCACAACAAATCACCCAAAACCACTTGTCGGGATGTTTTAGGTGATATTAAATCAGTGTCCAAGGTTTCATTCCTTTTGGATGAGGATTGACCACTCAAACCAATAGGTGAATCTTTGATCTAATTTTCCCCTTAATTAACCAAACTTGAGTCATCATATTACCTGACCAAATCAATCCCAAATAAGATGAAATTTTTACCAGTTTCATATAATGAACCTAAGGGCCATTCACCAATATTTTGGTGGATTTTGAGGCCCAAAATTAAATCATAAGTGATTTATTAAGTTCTTACAAAAACTATAGAAAATCATCTCCAAAAATTCCCATTTTTGGATATGATGAGTGTACTGGTATTACTAGCCTATGGTCCAAATTTCAAAGCATTTGGCTAAGGGGTTTAGTGGGAGAACACAATTTTGTCTCTGGTCAACCCTTGTGACACCTTGCACCAAAATGAGCTCCGAGGTCTAACTAGTGGTCCAAATGCCTTCAAACCAAATTAGACATCATGGACTACAATTGCTATGTTTATCACTTTTTAGTAGAGGCTTCTAAGTATTTTTAGTAATTAAAAACATCAATTGCAAAAAGTGTGACAGATTGTAATAAGGCATAATATGTTGAATAGCGGCCTGCGATTAACAAATCGAGCAAGATCTGACGACCCCTATTCATCGTCCCCAATGAATGGATGGAACAAGTTACTTCATCCTGGAGCACCTTTGGGCTCCATTTCCCGGCCACCTATTCACCTCCCCGGCCGGCCAATGCCTCCACCACCTTCGTCGAGGTGATGGCCGACGTTGTATGGTGGTTGGCCGGTCGGAAGTGGTCAGGTGGCATGTTTCTAGCAAGGGGAAGAAAGGTCGGAAACGGGCTCTCGGGTGGCTCGATCCAAGCACATTTTGGCTTGGTTTGAGCCACCAACTGATTAAGATCTATTCAATGAGGGAGAAGAAGAGGATCGAACCTTAGTGGTGGCTGCTACCCTAGTATTTCAGCCAGTCGCCATGGCCGGATTCAATGATTTTGGTGTGATGCCTTCCCTGGTTTCCAGTACCCAATTCCTCCTAGAAAATTGGAGGTTTTTCTCCTTTCTAATCACTGAAGGTGGTAAGAGTTTCAATTTGAAGTTGGGGGGGGGGGGGGGGGGGGGGTGCTTTATTCCCGAAAGTCATTAATGGACATTAAGGTGATTTCCTTTTTGGCTTGGTGGGAGATGAATAGGGCCTGAATATGGCTGGGGGAGGGCTGGAAACTTCTCCTCTCCCTGTGAGATGATGAAAGGAGCTATTAATGGGGGAGATTGAAGGTTCCTTCTTCCTCCCCATTAATTTCCCCCTTTCTTTCTCTTTCAATTTGGGGGTTTCTCTCTCCTAGTCACCATTTACAGAAATCTAGTGGCAATTGATGTGATTCTCAGCCCCATGGGCTAGTGGACTACTTCAATTTGGCCTAACCCAAGTGGATTGGGCTTGATTAGGCCAAATTAGGGTAATTTGACCTAAAATTATGGTTAAGTTGACTTTGGTCCATTTGACCTTTTGGGTGACCCCAATGGGTGGTTAGTGACCCAGTGGCCTCCCCTAAGGGTTAGGAAGGTCTAGGTAGGGTCAATTTGGCAAGGTGGAGGACAATTGACCCTCAATCGGCCACTTTGACCAAAATAGGGCTATAGTTGACTTGGGTCAAATTGGCCAAATTGGTGGCCCCATGATGGGGCTTTTAGGTCCATTGGGTCCCCAATACCACTATGAGGGTAGGGGACAAGTTAATTTGGCAAGGTGGAGGCCAATTCACCCAAATTAGGCTATTTCGACCCTCTTTAGGGTTAGAGTTGACTTTTGTCAACTTGTCCACTTTGGTTGACTCCAATGGGTCGTTAGTGCTCTAAGGTACCCTTAAAGGCTTAGCTATGCTATGGTGGGGTCAAGGGGTCAAGGGTTCAAGGTGAGGCCCTAAAGTCCAAACCTAGGCTTGTTAATAGGAAATTGCTATCTGCAGACCATGGTGATCTTCACCTTCAAGCCTAAGCTCTTATGATCTCTTTGTGCTTCCTAGGGTTTTTTCATGAACTAGTCATGACAAAACCATCCTAGGGGTCTAGTTGTTTGAGGGATGTTACATGCGGTCAGATTATCAAGAAGTGCGGACAGGTTGTTTTCTCAGCAGTTCAATAAGTCAACAATTTGTACGGTCTGAGGTGATGGTCTGGTAGATAGCAGGTTGATGACCTGAGCTATTTGCGCAGTCTCAGTGGTTGCCATGTGGTCTGACCATGTCAGTAGTCTCTAGCGGTCTCACTTGTTGTTGTTCGCCAGTTGCTTGTTTGTATCTGTTTTCTCTCAATCTTGTATTCTGATAAATCATGTCTCGCCATGTATGTCTCGAGTTATGAAAGAGATAGATTAATACAAGATTCTTGTCTTTCAATTATGTTGGTTACTTAACATGGAATGGTTGTAATCTTCCTTCATCTTATTCCTGTTTCTAAGAAATCTTAACTTGGTATCTGAGCTAAAATTTATCACAAGATATCAGAGCTAGAATTTTTAACATGGTATCAGAGGGACAGACAGCTTGAGCAGTGATCAACCTCAGTATCTTGCTTGAGATTTCTAGAGGTTCAAGTTAACCAGCAGTATAACAATGGAAGGTGGTTATGCAAGAGGTCTTGGTTTTGAGTGTAATATCCCCCAAACTTCTAGGCCCCTAAGTGTGTTTTTGTCATGACTAGGTCATGGCAAAGCTCTAAGGTGAATCAAAAGCGACATAAGGACAGTGGAAAGAGATGAAATCTCTTTGATCTGCAAAGAGAAAAATTATGACCATTGCTAGGGTTTGAGATTTGATCCTCGGGATGGACTCCTAACCCCAAAATGAAACACTAGGTCACTTAAGGGGATCCCTGGGTCACTTAGGACCCATTGGGGTCAACCAAAAAGGTCAAGTTGACCAAAGTCAACCCAAACTCAAGTTTGGTCAAACTAGCTCACTTATGGTCAATTTGCACTCAAATGTCAAGGGACTCACTACCACCTAGTTGGGTCAACCCCCTCAACCAAATTGGTCTATGGTTGGGCTAACTCAACTTGTGTTATTTGACCAAAAATGGGTTAAGTGGGTCCAAACCCTAAACCCTTTGGGTTATCATCAAATTGATTGGTAAAATAGGTCCAAGATCAGTATAATTATATGGTGGCGCACTCAACTTCATAGATTGGTGGCTAAGAGAGAGAAATTTGAGGTTTTTGTTGGATCGTATGACGCCCTTAGAGGAGGGGGGGGGGGTGAATAAGGGTATGTTTGAAATATAATTTTTCCTTAAGAATTTTTTGACAAATTTTACTTTACTAAAAAGTTACTTATAAATAATTTTAAACCAATGCAATTTTTGTATTAAACCAAACACAAATTTCTAAGATAAAGATTTAAGCAAACAAATTTGCAATTAGTGAAAAGAGCATAATTATATTTATCATGAAATTTGTGTACAATAAAAAATGATCTTAACAATGCTTAAGATCAAGGCACAATTATGATAATAAAAAATACAATAATTTTTGGTTTACCAATCCTTCTCCCAAGGATCGGAAGGCTATCACTTGTCTCTCCCAAGACCAAGCCCAAGCCTATCCTCTAGATCTTCCCAAGATCTAAACATAGCACACAAGGCCACGATTTCCCACCAAGCCACGCAAGGACTTGGACGCTCCGCACAAGGAAGCAATTTTCCCTTAAGCCGCACAAGGACTTAGACGCCGCACGCAAGACGACGATTTCTCCAACGATTACAAAATGAAAATTGAATGAATGTAAATACAATATGAAAAACCCCCTTTAGAATTTCTGGACCAAAATAGCGAAGATCCCTTGAGACAGTCTCCTTGGAATGCGTGTACAATCTTCGGCTTCGCTCTCTCTTTTCTTCTTCAAGGATGGGGATTTTTGTTCTCTGGAGCACTCTGGACGATAACACTCAGGAAGGAGGCTTAGAAATCTGAAGAACTAAATTCCACGAAGTTTTAAGCCCTTTTAATAAAAAGGAGCTGTCGCTGTCCGATAGCCGCTGTCACCAAAATCTGATATCTCCAGAGGCTGCCACGTGTTCCACTAAAACGAAGTTTCTGCGTCGTGTTGAGGTCGTGGTTGAGACGTGGGCTGTCTGATATCCGATAGCACTGTCAGATATCCGATAGCCAAGGTAACTGCTACACGTCCTGGCGTTATAAGAAGATCGTGGGCTGTCGCCATCCGATAGCGATATCGGAAATCCGATAGATCCTAACCGCTGCGCAGAGATCAAATAAACGCGCTGTCGGAAATCCGATAGCACTGTCGGAACTCCGATAGCTCAAATATCTGGAAAATGTCTTTTTTCTTTAATTGAAATCATGTTATTCTTGCACCTGTTATCTGCACACCATTAATCAAAAATAGGATCAAATACATTCGGGATTTGTTATTCTCAAACCGGACGAGTGCGGAACGCATGCTCCAACAATCTCCCCCTTTTGATAATAACAAATCCTTATAAAAAGAAATCGAATAAATCCTATTGAGATAGTGAAAAGTACTTATGTGTGTACAAGTGTTGTGAGCTTAAGATCTCCATGATCTTCCCCTTAATATGATCTCCCCCTTAATATAGTTCCTTCTAAAAATATTCTCCCCCTGCATATAAACTCCCCCTACATATATGCTTACTTAATTAATTTAGTATTTTAAGTGATTTAATTGATTTCTGTTTATCTTCTCCCCCTTTGATATTAGCAAAAGATGAATATAGAGATGAGAGACTAGGAAAGAGTATTACAGAGATATGTTAGTCATGGAGAAAGAATATATGAGAAGTTGGAGTACACTAGCGGAAGCTTTGTAAGTGATATGATAATGAGATAGGTAATCTTAGAGAGGAATCGAAGCATTCTAGTAATGTGTTATAATGTATAGAATCAAATAAACTTAACCATGATGAGATTCAATTTCAATCATCATAGAGAGACACAGTGTAATATAGAAAATTGAATCATTTCGGTCCAATTCTCATAAGAAGAAATTTTATAAATAACAATGAAGTGTAGTGGTGATTCTTTGAGAAAGAATACATATGAATATACTTAAAATAAACAAGATCATGGAATTGTTAAACATAACATAAATATACATAAAGCCCATACTTATGAACCAGAAACTTTGCAAATATACATAAAAGGACCATTTTGTTTTTGCAAGACACTTTACAATTCTTTCCAAGGTGCTTAACCTCACAATGCTCATTAAGACTTATCAGGAGGCTAAGTAAGTAGTGCTTGGTGGATGATCCTTGTCTATTTTTATTTATTTCTTTCAACATTTTGGGCAAAAAGAATATTTTGCATTTGAATTTTCCTCCCATTTTTTTTTTGAGGATTCATAGATGTTAAGGATCTCCGAATTCACTTGCATGCCATAAATGGTAAAAGTTGAATAAGTGCAAAGCATCAAAGGTGAAGTTGACATTTATGAAATGTATTTTGTTATGTTCGATCAATCATGATGTATGTATAAAATAAATTTTATTAATATGTATTACCAAAGGAAGTGTTTGTGATTGCTCATTGTCATAGATAAAAGATTTCTTATACTTAGAGGCATGTGAAAACAATTCTTAATAACGATATGAAAGTGTCATCACAATGATATGGTAAGATTGAACATCATAAGCATGTGTTAAGCTATTGTTATGAATAATAACACATGAAGAATACTTTATGGAAGATACCAAAATTCTCATAGTAGCATGTATAGAAACAGGGAATGAACAAAACGGAAAAAAAATCGATTTTTGGGAGCTGTCGGATTTGGGATATCAAGCTATCGCCATCCGACAGCTCAGAAAGTATAAAAAGACTTGTTTCGTCTTTTGACCGACACTTCTCTTCAGGTTTAGGAGAAATTACGAGATCTAGAGCTTGAGGTGCCTGCAAACTTCAGATCTAAGGTGAGATTTGTTGGTTTTTCAAGTTTTGGTTAAAATTTCTCCAATAGTTTTGTGATTCTCATATTTCTCTTGATTTCTCCAATAGTTTTTTTTGTTTTTAGTAGATCTAGATATTTTAGATCTGTGGTTGAATAAGAGATGTAGATCTTGTCTTTTTTTTAAGAGAAATTAGTATTTTTGTTGTATTTGTGTGTTGAAACAAGATTTTCCTTTTTGTTTTGTTGTTTTTGTGTAGATCTAGATGTTGATAGGTTCAGCTTTAGAGGAATAATGATGACCAAAAAAAATTTGAAGTGTTTTAGGAAGAAGATGATGAATAGTGTTTTGCACTAAAGTTTTTTATTTTTCAAAAAATATTAGAGTTGTTGAAGATTTTTTTTTTGCTGTGTGAAAAGTGTGTAGAGTTGGGATAGGAAGATTGTTGCAAAATGAAAATTTTTGGCACCAAAAGAAATTTTTAGCTGTCGGATTTCCGATAGGCACTATCGGAAATCCGACAGTGCCAGAATTGTCCCTTTTTTTTGTTTGTAAAAATTTTTGTTTTGTCTTATGCAGATATGACTTCAAGTTGGAGATCAAGAAGAGGTGAATCAGTACATGCCCATTCTTCATATCAAAGTTTCCAGTCCATTGAGAAACCACAAATAGGAATTTCAAAGATCATGGAATTTGATCTCCCTAGGCATGAACGAGTCTATTTTATGCTTGCTGAGGCAGGTATACTCTCAGTAATTATCCAAGACATTTTCTCCTCTTTTTTAGTCCGTGAATTTTATAATCATCTTGAGGATCCGGCATATACCGATCTGAATGGTGGAGTGAGATCCAAAATTCAAGGGCAATATGTTGAGATCACTCCATTTGATTTAAGAAGTGAATTTGGGTTAATGGAAAGTGAGAATGTCTTGGATATAGTGGAAAACTATAGACTTGAGAGAAATTGGACGTGTATGAACATGTCCTTGCATGGAAATTCCACCAAAAATCTCATATCTCAAAATCTACCCCTTCAATTTGTGCATAACCTTTTGCAACTAATCTGGCTTTATTTCTAACAATTCTAGATTCATTATCCATTTTATTTTTAAAAATCCACTTAACACCAACTACAGGACGATTTTTGGGTCGTTCTACAAGATTCCAAACCTTATTACGTTCAAATTGATTAAGTTCTTCATTCATAGCTAAAAGCCAAAATTCATCATTTAAAGCGGTGGAAACATCTTTTGGTTCTATTTCAGAAACAAAACAAAGGTTTGAAAATAAAACATGTAGCGATGAATGAGTACTAACCCCTTTTTGCGGATCTCCAATGATAAGCTCCTTTGGATGATCCTTTGTAAACCTCAATTCACTTGGAGGCACATATCCTTCTCTTTCTTCTTCTTCTCTATCTTCTTCCCTCTTTCTCCATCTCTTTCTTCTTCTTTTTCTTCTTCATTTTCTCCAAGTTCTTCATCATCATTCTCCACCGTGGGAAGGAGTTCATCTTCTTTTCCTGTAATTTTCTTTTCTACACATGAAGCAAACTCATCAAACCTAACATGAATAGATTCTTCAACAATTTTTGTTCTTTTATTAAAATTTTATAAGCTTTACTAGTTGAAGAATAGCCAATAAAAATACCTTCATCACATTTTTCATCAAATTTTCCTAAGGAATCTTTAGAATTTAAAATAAAACATTTACAACCAAAAACTTTGAAATAAGAAACATTTGGTTGTTTATTGAAAATTAATTCATAAGGAGTTAATTTTAAAATAGGGCGAAGCATTACTCTATTAATTACATAACATGCCGTGCTAACCGCTTCAGCCCAAAAAGATTTTGGTAATTTGAATTCAGATAACATTGTACGGGCTAACTCTTGAAGAGTTCTATTTTTCCTCTCCACTACACCATTTTGCTGTGGTGTGCGTGGAGCGGAAAATTCATGTTTAATTCCTAACTCCGTACAAAAAGAAATAAACTTTTCATTTTCAAATTCCTCTCCATGATCCTATCGTATGCGTTTAATTTTTAACTCCAATTCATTTTGAATACGCAAACATAATTTTGAAAATTCTGAAAATGCATCGGATTTGGAGGTTAGAAATAAAGTCCAACAAAAACGAGAATAATCATCAATCAATACAAATGTATATTTTCTACCTCCTAAGCTAGAAATTCCAATTGGCCCAAATAAATCCATATGTATTAATTGAAGTGGCCTAGTGGTAGAAATAATGTTTTTACTTTTGAAAGATGATTTTGAAAATTTTCCTTTTTGGCAAGGCACACATAGTGAAGAAGATAAATTTCCATTTAACAAAGGTAAACCTTTAATTAATTTATCTTTTGAAAGTTTTGAAATTAACTTGGCACTAGTATGTCCAAGTCGCCTATGCCATAAGTCTAATTCATCATTTTTTGATAACAGACATTTCAAAATAGATTTTGAAAAATCTTGAAATTTAATCATATATACATTATTACATCTAGGTGCGGTAAAAACAATTTCATTTGTTTTGGAATTAATAATTTTGCACAAATTTGTAGAAGATTCAAATAAAACATTTAAGCCCTTATCACATAATTGACTAATAGAAATCAAATTATGCTTTAATCCTTCTACAAATAAAACATTTGAAATTGAAAAATTTTCGTTACCCACAACTCCGATGCCTATAATTTTTTCTTTTCCATTGTCTCCGAATGTCACAACTCCTCCTTTCTTCATCTCCAGGCTAAGGAACTTCTCTTTATTGCCCATCATGTGTTTTGAACAACCCGAGTCCATGTACCACACGTCTTCTTTGTCCTTAGCCTGCCAACACACCTAGAAAGAAGAGGTGAGTAAAGATCTGGCTACCCAAGTGGTTCCACCCATAGTATAGGTAGAAGCCTTAGGCACCCAGATTTGTTTAATTTTACTTTTTTCCTTCCTTCCAGCAAGAGTCCGTAGTGTGGCCAAATCTATTGCATTTGGCACATGTAATGAATTTAGAGGAGTATAACTTTTCTGGACTTTTACTGGATGAGTATGCAGTATTTAACAATTCATTAATTTTAGAATTTTTAAAAGTGAATTTTTTGGACTTTTCACTGTCGCCGACGACAGTGGTTGTCGCCGGGCGACAGCTTCCAGATGTGTATCCGAGCCCAAACCTTCCAGATCCATGGCGTTGGTATCCTTAGATCATATCCAATAATCTTCGGCCCATTCCAAATTTTTTCATGGCTAGTGTTAAGTCATGAATCTGGTGTCTCATTTTTGTATTCTCGGATACTAGATTTACGCATCTCCGTTCAAAAGATTTCTTTCCCTCATGGACTATGGAAATTGAAGATTTCAGATCTCTCTCTAAAATCACATTCTTTTTAATAAGAACTTTTATTGTAGAATGAGATTTGGAAAGAGATTCTTCAAGTTCTTTAATTCTTCCCAAAGAGTGATCACACTCATGGCACGAAATATCTCTTTTTCCAATAGTCTTAATTTCATTTAACAATTTTTTGTTTTCTTTAAGTAAAATTTCATTTTTAGATTTAAGAAGATCATTGTCTTTTAAACCTTTTTCAAAAAATTTGCAAGTCTTTAAAAATTCAGAGAATAATTCATCATAGGTTGGAGGAGTTACCTCAGTGTCACTTTGGACACTGCATTCGTCATCAGATATGAGGCTCTTTCCCATTAAGCACATGTTGGCCTCCTCTTCTTTACTTGAGACTGAACTGCTTGCATCCTCAGAAGTAGTATCATCCCATGTTTCCGCCTTCAACACCTTCTTCGGCCCTTTGTGCTTCTTTTCTTTAAGTTCTTTCAAGTACTTTGGACACTTGCTTCGGATGTGTCCTAACTTCTTGCAGTGATAGCACTCCGGTGGCGGTCTCTCTTCCTCCTCATCGCCTTCCTTTCCCTTTTTCTTCCTAAAAGTCTCCTTCTTAAAATACTTCTTAAACGTATTCCTCCTCTCCGGATTTTTCATAAATTTTCTAAATTTTTTAACAAATAAACTTTCCTCATCTTCTTCATCCTCTTCAGAATCACTAGTTTCTTCCTTCTTAGATATTAGAGCCAATCCCTTCTTCCTTGGTTCCATTTACTCTTGTTGTTGAATTTTCAATTCAACTTCATGAGTTTTCAAGTTCCCAATAAGGCTCTCCAATTGTAAGATCTTAAGATCATGTGACTCAGAAATTGCAGTCACTTTAGGATTGAACTTCGGGGGAAGTGATCTTAAGATTTTCCTTACTAAATCTCCATTTGAGAACACCTTTCCTAGCACCTTTGAGTCGTTCACGATTTTTGTGAATCGTGTGTACATCGTATCAATCTCTTCATCTACCTCCATTTTGAACCTTTCAAATTCAGATTCCAGTTGAAATAACTTTGAATCCTTTACCTGCGAAGTACCTTCATGAGTAATTTCTAATAAATTCCAAATTTCAAATGCAGTGTTACAAGCACAAACTCTATTAAATTCAGTGCGATCTAGTGCGCAAAATAAATCATTCATGGCTTTTGCATTGTTCTTACATTTTAATTTATCGTTGTCATCCCACTTGTCTTTGGGCTTATCCATGGTTACATCTCCTACAACAAATGTTGGAGAAGTGTAACTAGATTCTACCATATTCCAGACTTCTATATCTAGCGCAATTAGAAAACAACGCATACGTGTTTTCCAATAAGTATAGTCTGTGCCCGTAAAAAGTGGTGGCCTACTAATTCCTTGCCCCTCAACGAACGCGTGATCGTTGTGCGCCATTACTCCCGGTGGTAAAACCGTTTTGGAGTAACCTTGCTCTGATACCACTTGTTGGATCGTATGACGCCCTTAGAGGGGGGGGGGGGGTGAATAAGGGTATGTTTGAAATATAATTTTTCCTTAAGAATTTTTTGACAAATTTTACTTTACTAAAAAGTTACTTATAAATAATTTTAAACCAATGCAATTTTTGTATTAAACCAAACACAAATTTCTAAGATAAAGATTTAAGCAAACAAATTTGTAATTAGTGAAAAGAGCATAATTATATTTATCATGAAATTTGTGTACAATAAAAAATGATCTTAACAATGCTTAAGATCAAGGCACAATTATGATAATAAAAAATACAATAATTTTTGGTTTACCAATCCTTCTCCCAAGGATCGGAAGGCTATCACTTGTCTCTCCCAAGACCAAGCCCAAACCTATCCTCTAGATTTTCCCAAGATCTAGACGTAGCACACAAGGCCACGATTTCCCACCAAGCCACGCAAGGACTTGGACGCTCCGCACAAGGAAGCGATTTTCCCTTAAGCCGCGCAAGGACTTAGACGCCGCACGCAAGACGACGATTTCTCCAACGATTACAAAATGAAAAGTGAATGAATGTAAATACAATATGAAAAACCCCCTTTAGAATTTCTGGACCAAAACAATGAAGATCCCTTGAGACAGTCTCCTTGGAATGCGTGTACAATCTTCGGCTTCGCTCTCTCTTTTCTTCTTCAAGGATGGGGATTTTCGTTCTCTGGAGCACTCTGGACGATAACACTCAGGAAGGAGGCTTAGAAATCTGAAGAACTAAATTCCACGAAGTTTTGAGCCCTTTTAATAAAAAGGAGCTGTCGCCGTCCGATAGCCGCTGTCGCCGAAATCCGATATCTCCAGAGGCTGCCACGTGTTCCACTAAAACGAAGTTTCTGCGTCGTGTTGAGGTCGTGGTTGAGACGTGGGCTGTCAGATATCCGATAGCACTGTCGGATATCCGATAGCCATGGTAACTGTTGCACGTCCTGGCGTTATAAGAAGATCGTGGGCTGTCGCCATCCGATAGCGATATCGGAAATCCGATAGATCCTAACCGCTGCGCAGAGATCAAATAAACGCGCTGTCGGAAATCCGATAGCACTGTCGGAACTCCGATAGCTCAAATTTCTGGAAAATGTCTTTTTGCTTTAATTGAAATCATGTTATTCTTGCACCTGTTATCTGCACACCATTAATCAAAAATAGGATCAAATACATTCGGGATTTGTTATTCTCAAACCGGACGAGTGCGGAACGCATGCTCCAACAGTTTTCCCCAATTTGGAGAGAGAGAAAGAGAGCATTCATGGTGATTGAATGTAATTAACCCCTCAATCCACCCCAATTGATGGGCATTCACCTCATCCTTCAAATACATGGAGATTTCTGGTGTTTCCATGCCTAGGGGAGTTCAATTTCATGAGAATAGTGCTTGGACGAAATCTCCAATCATTGGCCATTAATGGCCACCAAGTGCAACCCCCCTCTTGCCTCCAATTCGAGCCTTTATCTCCTGCTCTGGTTCAAGAGAAGTGAAACCCTACTTCTTCCAGAAATAATTGTGCATTGGAGGCTCGAATAGGCGTGGCTCCAAAAGCTCCCCGAGCACCCATGTTGAATCCAAGGTTGATAATGCAATCTGCCCTAATTCAGGTTCGATAATCTTCTCCTCCCTCCTTGCATAGATCTCATTCGGTTGGGGGCTCGATCTGAGCCAAAACGATCTTGGATCGAGCCTCCCAAGTGCTCATTTTTGAACCCTCTTTTGCTTGCTAGAAACACTCATCCCGGCCACCTTCGGCCGGCCTACCACCGTAAATCGCCGGCCACCACCTCGACGAAGGTGGTGGAGGCATTGGCCGGCCGGGGAGGTGGATAGGTTGCCGGGTATTGGGGCTCTAAGTGCTCCAGGATGAAGAACCCTAGACCGTCCAATGATTGTGGATGATAACCAGAAGTTGTTGGATCCCCTGGATCTGATATTCACAGACCCAGATATATAAATAGTTGAATGAGTATTAAGGTTTATTTATTTCAGTCACTATTCGAACATTCTTTGGTTTTAAATATTAAAAATACTTGGAGCCTGTATTGGTGGAAGTGTTCAACATATAAATTATAGGTCATGATGACTAATTTATTTTAAAATTAGTTTCACAACTTTTGGTCCACAGGATGCACCACAACACCAATTTTGGTGAGGGGTGTCCCTAGGTTGACCAGAAATTAGAATGGGTGCCCCCAATGATTCCCTTGGTCAAATGACCAGAATTTTGTCCCATAGGTTAGTCTAGACATGAACTAGATCATATTCAAAAATAAAAAATTTTGGAGATGATTTTTACATAGTTCTTGTAATAATTTAATAATCTTTATGTGATTTAATTTTAGGGTTAAATGAACCCAAATTAACCCAAACCTCTGGTGTATGGTTAGTGGGGACATTATAATACTTTGATAATATTCTCAGACCATTTTTGTTTGATATGATTAGGTAATTTGGTAGTTGATGAGTCCTGATCATATATACATTTATGGACTCATCCGGGCCGTTATTTTGTCAATATCGCGCACTTTAGCCTTATTATAGTCTATATTTGATAATCCATGCTAGGTGCACATTTAGGCCCACTTTGGTGTGTTTTCGTGTGTATTATCTTTAGTAGTATTCATATGTTGTTAAGTGCCACTTTCAGTGGCTAGATCTGTGTTTGTGCTGGAATAGGAGGCGTGCAAGTGTTTCCGGTGCAATTCTGCACAGGAACACTGTGCACGATCACTTGTTCTAGTGCGCACGACCACCGGTCGTGCGCCACTAATCGTGCGCACTTAACCCTTTTTCACGAGTTCTGTCTGGTGCAGTGCGCACGACCATCGACTCCAGTGCGCACGACCATCGGTCGTGCGCCACTGCTCGTGCGCATTGACCATTAAATTTCTGAGTTCTGTTTGCTGTAGTGCGCACGACCATCAACTCCAGTGCGCACGACCACCGGTCGTGCGCCACTGGTCGTGCGAACATTGTATTTTATAATTTCGTCTCTTGCAGGTTCTGTCCAGGCAGTGCGCACGATCGCATAATTCCAGTGCGCACGACCACTGGTCGTGCGCCAATGATCGTGCGCAGTATTCAATCCAGCGCCTATTTAAACGCCTGTTGCGATTTTAGGGCGGATCGATCATTCCGGGAGCGAGGTTCCTGTTCCGTACGCCGCCGACCACCGCCCTAGAACGCCCCTACTTCATCTTCAACCCAAGGGGAAGCCTCCTCCATCCATTCCAAGCCTTCCTCCATCGTCCGTGAGTGTTCTCCATCGTCCGCAAGCCTCCAAGCAACCATTTTCGCTTTCCACCCGGTGAGAAGAAGAAGAGACCTTGAGTCGAAGACGACGGAGCACGTAGGGAGATTGTGACAGCTCTCTACGCCGGAAGCATTGCCCGTCCGAGTCCGGAGGTAGCCCGACAACCTACCATTCCGGCCGTGAACGGCCGCTAGTCTTCACCGCCGGTTATTTCTTTCTTCTTTCCCTTCATTGCACTCTTTGAACCATGTACTAGATGAATATTGTAATATTTACTTTGATGAAAATGAATATTTCTTTGTTTTTCTCCATGGTTTGCTCATGATTCATTCCGTTCTCACTCACTCACTCGCACACGCACGCAAGGTGTTTGCTCCGTGTTAGCAAGAGCTAACGACGGTTGTGAAGAGGTGTTTGCGACCCTCACCCTCTCGCACTTGAGTTCACTTCATCCGCCTCACGAAGCACGGCATCGCAGCCGTTGCATCCACCTCACTTTGCAAAGCGTTGTTCTCGACCCGCATCTCTGTTGTTGTTGTTAAAATTAGGAAAACCAACCAAAAACCCCTCTTTGTGTTTGTGAAACGCTTGTGTAACAATAATCACTGCGCGATTCGTTCACCCATCCTGCATTCCTCAAGAGACCGACATCCGGGGAATTTATTCTCCACAATTATTACTTGACAGCGACCGGTGCACTTGCCGACGCGCATCAAGTTTTTGGCGCCGTTGCCGGGGAATGCAGACGTGATGAATTCGTCTGCGTGAGGATTTGTTGCACGAGAATTTTCTTTTCTCTCACTTCTCTTGTTCACCCCTGGTATCTCCGTTTCTTTTCGATCCGCACTTCTGATTACTTTCGCCTTTCCCATCGTTTGCTAATCGTTTTGTTTGCAAGTATTTGCGACATGAGCTCAATTCAGGAATGCATCTACCAGGAAAGCTTAAAAGATTTAAGAGATCAAGCAGAAAGAAACAATCATGACCTCGGGATCTCCTCCGACGTCATTGAGTACATGTCTGGGAATTGCAAGTTCAGCGGGGATGAGCATGAAGACGCAGTGCAACACATGCAGGACTTCTTAGCAATCTATTATACATGTATATTTAGTGGAGTTGAAAGTGACCTGCAAAAGACTCTGGCATTCTCATTCTCCTTGCATGAAAAAGCCAAAAGATGGTATTGGGATATCCGGAAAAGAGAGGTGCTCACTTGGAAACAACTCAAAGGGAGATTTTTGCAAGAGTTTCAACATCGCACCCAAGCTTTGAATAAGTACAGGGAACTCGTAACCTTTGGACAGGGGAAGGAGGAGACGTTAGTCGATGCTTGGGAGCGTTTCCAGTCCCTGTATAGGGGATGCTACCGTGAAGATCTTTCGGAAGCTTTCTTGATTCAGATTTTCTACTTTGGAGTGCTGGATAATTTCCGTCTTCTATTTGATATGGCAGCTGGAGGGGCCCTGTTTAATAAATCAGGAAAGGACGCGTGGGACGTGGTCGCGAATATTGTTCACACCAGTCAGCACTGGAGTCATGTTATTCGCCCCCCATTTACTGCTGCAGTTAATGCCGTGACATTCAAAGGAGTAGCGGACTTTTTGCCGCCAGAGCAACCAGAACAGTTAGCGACTTTGGTGGTCGGGGTATTGAACAAAATGAATGACCAATCAGTCGCAATCCAACAGCTTCGCTCTACCATTGGGACGCTGTCCGATGCTGTTTCTGAGCTTGCAAGTCAGCCTCCTGAGTCAGTGAACACCATGCGATTGAGAAGTGGGAGAAGTGTAGACAATTCTCCTCGACAGGAACCTCCTACGTGTTCGACTGACAGGCATAATGAAGAAACCCCCGAGAAGCTGGCTCAAAGTCATATTGAGCCGCATCCTGTGAGCGAGGCACAACCCTCGAAAAGTGCTGTTCACCCCCCATTCCCTCACAGACTGCGAAACGAGAAAACTGAGCAGCAATTCCGCAGATTTTTGGAAATAATGAAAGGAGTGCAGGTGAGCATACCGCTGATCGAAGCTATTTCTCAAATGCCGGGCTACTCCAAGTTTTTGAAAGATTTGATCTCAAAGCGGAAGCAGTTGGAGGATCTCAAAACCATCGACCTCACTGAGGAGTGCTCTGCCATCATTTCCAATTTACCCACTAAGTGCAAGGACCCGGGCAGCTTTACGATTCCCTGCAGGATCGGTCATCACCGTTTCAGCCAGGCACTCTGTGATTTGGGGGCATCAATCAACTTGATGCCGCTCTCTATCTTTCGTGAACTCGGTGCTGGGATCTTGAAGCCAACACAAGTAATGCTGCAGCTTGCTGATCGGTCGATCAAGAAGCCGTCGGGAATCGTCGAGGACCTCACAATAGTTGTAAACGGTCTCGCTTTTCCAGCTGATTTTATCATTCTCGACATGAAGGTCGATACAAATGTTCCCATTATTTTGGGGCGGCCCTTTCTCGCTACTGCTCGTGCTATTATTAATGTGGAGCAGGGGGAGCTCACACTAAGACTGGGGGAGGATGCTATATCTTTCAACGTCCACAGCCCGTCGCAACTTTTTGAAATTACAGAGTATGAACCAGCAGAAGCGCTTGAAGAATTCGATGGTCAGAACGGTGTGGAGTTGGATGACCGCGTGATGTACCGGCATCACGAAGACGAGGAAGAAGAGGGTGCACACTCAAATCACCCTGATTTGTCACATTCAAGTGGAGAGCTCTCCAACGATTCCGCTAGCCCAAACCCATGTTCGGCTCTCAAACAACTTCCGGACTCTCTAAAGTACGTGTTTCTTGGAGAAAAAAACACACATCCGGTGATTATTTCTGCAGCCCTGTCCGCCGCTAATGAAACTGCATTATTGGGCGTGCTGAGAAGGTACCACAAGGTCTTCGGACGTTCTCTTGCTGACATTAAGGGAATCAGCCCCACGGTCTGCATGCATAAGATCCTCCTTGAAGATCAGTACAAACCGACAGCACAGCCCCAAAGGCGGCTGAACCCGAAAATGCAAGAGGTAGTAAAGGCTGAAGTGATAAAGCTGTTGGACGCTGGCATCATTTACCCAATCAGCGATAGCAAATGGGTCAGTCCAGTTCAGGTGGTACCGAAGAAGGGAGGGATTACTGTCGTTGCCAATGAAAAGAACGAGCTGCTACCGACCCGAATGATCACCGGGTGGAGAGTCTGCATCGACTATCGCAAGCTGAACGACGCGACGCGCAAGGACCACTTTCCGCTCCCCTTTATTGATCAGATGCTAGAAAGGTTAGCGGGGCAGGATTACTACTGCTTTTTGGATGGATACTCAGGGTACAATCAGATTCTAATTGACCCATCTGATCAAGACAAGACGACATTCACATGTCCCTCTGGTACATTTGCGTTCAAAAGAATGCCATTCGGACTGTGTAATGCCCCCGCAACCTTCCAACGTTGTATGCTCGCCATCTTTGCTGACATGGTGGGGGACTTCCTCGAAGTTTTCATGGATGATTTTACTCTATTTGGCAGTAGCTTCGACATTTGCCTGGCGAATTTGGCCAAGACCTTGAAGCGGTGTGAAGACACCAATCTTGTCTTGAACTGGGAGAAATGCCACTTTATGGTGCGCGAAGGAATTGTGTTGGGACATAAAGTTTCCCGCAAAGGGCTCGAAGTGGATCAAGCAAAGGTAAGTGTCATCAGAAACCTCCCTCCACCCATGTCAGTGAAAGGTATTCGAAGTTTTCTTGGTCATGTGGGCTTCTATCGAAGGTTCATCAAGGACTTTTCCTCCATTTCAAAGCCGTTATCTCGCCTGCTGGTTAAGGATGTTCCCTTCCACTTCAACGAAGCATGCATGCAAGCCTTCGAAACTTTACGGGGACAACTCATCTCTGCCCCAATTTTGGTGGCACCCGACTGGACTTTACCTTTTATCATCATGTGCGACGCAAGTGATGTGGCCGTAGGTGCTGTGCTCGGTCAAAAGAAAGATAAGACTTTTCACACTATTGCGTATGCCAGTCGAACTCTCAACAGTGCACAAGCAAATTATACCACTACAGAGAAAGAAATGCTAGCCGTGGTCTTCGCCTGTGAAAAGTTTCACTCATATTTGTTACTTTCCGAAGTGATCGTGTACACGGACCATGCCGCTCTCAGGTATCTTTTCAGTAAGAAAGAATCCAAATCGCGTCTGATTCGTTGGATTTTACTTTTGCAGGAATACAATCTGGAAATCAAAGACAAGAAGGGGGTGGAGAATGTGATTGCTGATCATCTCTCGCGTTTGGAGTACGACACTCCCAACAGCGTTGCGGAGGAAACAGACGACTATTTCCCGGATGAGAAGTTATTCGCAATTGCTACGTCTTCTCCAACCGCACCTTGGTACGCAGATATTGCTAATTACTTGGCTTGCAAAACGTTCTCCCCGAATCTGTCCCCCCAGCAAAGACGGAAGCTTGCCTCTGACTCAAAATACTATTTTTGGGAAGACCCGCTCTTATTCCACACGTGCAGCGATGGGATTATTAGGCGTTGCATTCCGGAAGCTGAGTTTCATTCTATATTACAGCACTGTCATGACAGAGAAGCTGGCGGGCACTTCGGGGCCGTTCGAACAGCACGAAAAATCCTGCAATGTGGAATGTTTTGGCCGACCCTCTTCCGGGACGCCCATACCTATGTTACCAAGTGCGATGAATGCCAGAGGACCGGAAATATTTCCCGGCGTGACGAGATGCCCCTTAATAACATGCTGGTCTGCGAACCCTTTGATGTCTGGGGAATAGACTTCATGGGTCCCTTCCCGATGTCTCACGGTAAGCATTACATTATTGTGGCAGTTGATTATGTCTCAAAGTGGGTGGAAGCTGAAGCGGTGGCCACGAATGATGCCAACACAGTGCTACATTTCATCCACAAGAATATCTTTTCCAGGTTTGGGACGCCGAGAACGATCATCAGCGACGGCGGTAGTCACTTTTGCAATAAGCAGTTTGTGCAACTAATGAAAAAGTTCGGGGTCCATCATAAGATTTCTTTAGCATACCACCCCCAAACATGTGGGCAAGTCGAAGTTTCCAACCGCGAGCTCAAGCGAATAATTAAGAAATCAATACATTCAAATAGGAAGGAGTGGGCTAAAAAGGTCGACGATGCATTATGGGCTTACCGGACTGCGTTCAAAACACCCATAGGCATGACTCCGTTTCAATTGGTATATGGCAAGGCATGCCACCTTCCGGTGGAACTGGAGCATAAAGCATTATGGGCAACCAAATTGTTGAACATGGACATTGGAGCCGCGGCCGAGGTGCGTCGTTCTCAACTCAACGAGTTAGAGGAGCTCCGTCATTTCGCTTATGAAAACGCTCGTATTTACAAGGAGAAAACGAAGAAATGGCACGATCGGCATATCATTCCTAAGGAGTTCAAAATTGGAGACCAAGTGCTGCTCTACAACTCTCGTCTCCGCCTCTTCCCTGGGAAGTTAAAATCGAGGTGGAGTGGTCCTTTCTCCGTGACCGCCGTCTCCCCCTTTGGTGCCATAGAAATATCTGGAGATAAGGGGGACAAGTTTAAGGTCAATGGACATCGGCTGAAGTTATACGATGGTGCCACTATAAACAAGGAATGTCAGTTGTTGACATTGGGAGATAGACATCATTCAAGCACCGGCAGCTGATTTTCCCTTCTTGTTTCTTATTGTTGCAAAACTCTATTTTTGAGTATTTCTTGTTAATTCCTGCACTCTTTATAAACATTGTTAATACAGGTATTTTGTCCAGCTTAAGGACGTTAAATGAAAGCGCTACTGGGAGACAACCCAGATTTCCGTTTTCGTATTTCTTTTTTTTTAGTTCAGCTTTTGTATTTGCTTTTGTTGCCTTGAGTTTGTGCTTGCAGGTTTCGTGTTCGATGGCGGATGCTGCGGACTATTCTTGATCGTAAACGCCAATCGTCTGGTATGCTCATTTCTGAGCATTGGGTAACACTTCCCCCCCTCTTTCAGCTTCAAATTTCTAGATATCGTGTTTAGCTTAAGTCTGAGGGAGCGGTTGTTATTATCCACTGTGCACGAGCTGCATTGCATACTAGAAGGTTGCTTTTTATTTTTCATTATCATTATCATTGTTGCATTCCTTACACACCACTTCACCCACTTGAGTGCGTGCTTGTCTTTTTGTGTTGTTCCGTTTAAATTAGTTTGGTTGGAATGTGAAATAGTTTGTTAACATAGGAATTATTATTTGGAGCGCGATGTCGACTCATGTAGTGTACTAGTCACGTCGCATGTTATGGTAGAATTTGAGTAGAACTAGATTTTCTTTATGCATCTAATTTATATTGAGTATTTCTGCGTAAATTTAGATTTAGTATACTCAAATGGTGAATTTGTATGAAATTGACGATAACCCGGTATTGTGTGTGTACGATTGCTAGTCGTGTGTTGCTCGAGTCGGGAGGAAGGTTTATCTTTCTCGTGGGCTAAGAACTTGCCCCAAGCGACTCTCGAAGCATTGGTGAGAGCGACTCGTCGAGTTAAAAATGACGTAGGCCACCATTTGGCTAGTTTGAGCTTTGTTGTTCCATGTCCATTTCATTCACCTTTGCGAGCCAAATTTGTGCCTACCAATCCTTTGTTCAGCCCCTCTTCATCCACCAAAGCCTGAAGCCTATCCTACACCCGCAACCAAATTGTTTTTAACTGCGCTCATAAGTCTCAATATGCGTGTTGTGTGGAATCATTTTGTTATGAAGGGAAAATATTGTCTATCCGCTGACTTTGAACCAACCGGAGGATACATAAAAGAAGAAAAAATATGTAAAAGAAAAAAAAAACAGTAGTTTGAAAAAAAAAAAAATCCTCCCGAGCTAAAAACAGAAAATCTGTTGGTGTTTGTGAAGTAGGCCGTGTGCACACCTGGTTTTCATGATAAGTATGGGGGTGTGTCACACGAGCGTAGTTTGTGGTTTTGTGGGGTGCAGCGTTCCGATAGCTCACTTGGGTTGCGCAGCCATCGTGTTTAACTTTGAATATCATACCGTAACCTAAGCCTCGTTTTAATCCTATAAGTCCTACTGATTTGATTTGCGAGTTTGCTAGCGCCGTGGAGAGAGTGTGACCGGGCGAGCGTATGGTTCACGACGTTGATGGATTTCAGCGGAGTTATTCCTAAGCCCCGATCTTTTGCAACACCCGCCTCAGTGTCTCGTCACTTTCATACTGGGCATGATCGTCAAATTATTCATAATTCACCAACTGAGTAGGACAAAATCTTTACTTACGCTTTAATACTTATGTAAATTAGTTAGCATAATTAGAATCTTCTTCTACTAGAATTTCTACTCGCATGCGTACGTTACTTCGCACCGTACTCCCTTGTGTAATTCTCTATGTTAGCTATCGTTTTCACATTCCACCGGATTCGTTTGCTCGGGACGCGCAAACAGTTAAGTCTGGGGGTGTGATGAGTCCTGATCATATATACATTTATGGACTCATCCGGGCCGTTATTTTGTCAATATCACGCACTTTAGCCTTATTATAGTCTATATTTGATAATCCATGCTAGGTGCACATTTAGGCCCACTTTGGTGTGTTTTCGTGTGTATTATCTTTAGTAGTATTCATATGTTGTTAAGTGCCACTTTCAGTGGCTAGATCTGTGTTTGTGCTGGAATAGGAGGCGTGCAAGTGTTTCCGGTGCAATTCTGCACAGGAACACTGCGCACGATCACTTGTTCTAGTGCGCACGACCACCGGTCGTGCGCCACTAATCGTGCGCACTTAACCCTTTTTCACGAGTTCTGTCTGGTGCAGTGCGCACGACCATCGACTCCAGTGCGCACGACCATCGGTCGTGCGCCACTGCTCGTGCGCATTGACCATTAAATTTCTGAGTTCTGTTTGCTGTAGTGCGCACGACCATCAACTCCAGTGCGCACGACCACCGGTCGTGCGTCACTGGTCGTGCGAACATTGTATTTTATAATTTCGTCTCTTGCAGGTTCTGTCCAGGCAGTGCGCACGATCGCAGAATTCCAGTGCGCATGACCACTGGTCGTGCGCCAATGATCGTGCGCAGTATTCAATCCAGCGCCTATTTAAACGCCTGTTGCGATTTTAGGGCGGATCGATTCATTCCGGGAGCGAGGTTCCTGTTCCGTACGCCGCCGACCACCGCCCTAGAACGCCCCTACTTCATCTTCAACCCAAGGGGAAGCCTCCTCCATCCATTCCAAGCCTTCCTCCATCGTCCGTGAGTGTTCTCCATCGTCCGCAAGCCTCCAAGCAACCATTTTCGCTTTCCACCCGGTGAGAAGAAGAAGAGACCTTGAGTCGAAGACGACGGAGCACGTAGGGAGATTGTGACAGCTCTCTACGCCGGAAGCATTGCCCATCCGAGTCCGGAGGTAGCCCGACAACCTACCATTCCGGCCGTGAACGGCCGCTAGTCTTCACCGCCGGTTATTTCTTTCTTCTTTCCCTTCATTGCACTCTTTGAACCATGTACTAGATGAATATTGTAATATTTACTTTGATGAAAATGAATATTTCTTTGTTTTTCTCCATGGTTTGCTCATGATTCATTCCGTTCTCACTCACTCACTCGCACACGCACGCAAGGTGTTTGCTCCGTGTTAGCAAGAGCTAACGACGGTTGTGAAGAGGTGTTTGCGACCCTCACCCTATCGCACTTGAGTTCACTTCATCCGCCTCACGAAGCACGGCATCGCAGCCGTTGCATCCACCTCACTTTGCGAAGCGGTGTTCTCGACCCGCATCTCTGTTGTTGTTGTTAAAATTAGGAAAACCAACCAAAAACCCCTCTTTGTGTTTGTGAAACGCTTGTGTAACAATAATCACTGCGCGATTCGTTCACCCATCCTGCATTCCTCAAGAGACCGACATCCGGGGAATTTATTCTCCACAATTATTACTTGACAGCGACCGGTGCACTTGCCGACGCGCATCAGTAGTCAAAATGGTCTCCTAGGAAAGTCAACCCTAGGTCATGTAAAAATGCACATAGTGAATCCAAGTGCCCAAACCTCATCCAAATGTGATGGAATCTTGTCCACCACTTTAGATTCACATAAGAATTGGGTTGGACAAACTCAAGGATCCTAGTGCAAACACTAGGGGTCAACTTTTAGGGTTTGTGAAGTATGTAGGTGATGCGAAAAACTATATCCGCAAACGATAACGGCAAGTGTACCGTATCGAATGTAGTATAGGTTATAAGAAACTAAGGTCGTATTAGACTCAGGGCGGTTGAGTACTCTTACTTCAAGAAAATCTCTATTATTCTATCAAATAAAACTTTGGAGTTGGTATCAAAAGAAATAAAAAAGGTTCATGAAGAAGAAAGAACAGAATGAGAAAACAAAAGAACTATTTTATTAACTACAAAATGAAAAGAAATTACAACTATTGAATTGAAAGTACAATTGCAAGAAATAAAGGAGGAGCATAAGAACTACTAAAACATGAAAATAAAACGTGAAAAGAAAAGTCTAAGTCCTAAAAATTGCTTTCAAAAAATTCCTCCTCAAACATCTGCTGGAGCTGGCTTTTTATAGCTGCAAAATTAAGGTTACACGCCCACGATCACGCCCGTGACCAAGGCCATGTAAGGCGCGCGATCTTCTCGATGCGAAAAGGACGCCGACTGTCTTTAATGTTGGAGAAATTTGTGTGTCACGCCCGTGACCTAGGGCATGTAACCTTCAAATCGTGATGGTGGCGGGAATCTTCGACGGGAAGAAGCGGGAAGTGGCGCAGGATGAGTCACGCCCGTGATCTGGAAGTCACGCCCCCTTGTCACACCCGTGACCTGGGGCGTGTAACTTTAATTGACGTGGCAGGCGTGCTGGCAGATGGTGGTGGGGTCCCGACTGTGACCTGGATGTCACACCCTTGGTCACGCCCATGACCTGGGGCGTGTACTTGACAATTTTGAACATTCGTCGAACTCTCGCTTGTTCGTCGATCTCTGCCATTTTTGTCGAACGCAGCAGTCATTTCGTCGATCTCAGCGTGTTCATCGAACGCAGCATTTTCGTCGAACGCAGCATCCATTTCATCGATCTCAACGTTTTTGTCGAACGCAGCAGCCATTTCATCGATCTCAGTGTTTTTGTCGAACGCAGCATTTTTGTTGAACGCAGCAGCCAGGCGCAGTTCATAGATCTCAGCGGTTCGGGGCCATGACTTGGATGTCACGCCCTTGGTAATGCCCTTGGTCACGCCCGTGACCTGGGGTGTGTACTTGGCAAATCGTCACGGAATGGGCCCGAAGTGGCGGCAGCAGGTTTGGACCACATCTTAGGCTGTCACGCCCTTTGTCACGCCCATGACCTTGGGTGTGTACATGACATTTTTGCTCAAAGTGCCCTGAAAACCTGAAAAACATAAACTAAGCTTAAATTAGTGGCAAAAATAAAAAGGGGTGAATTAGATAAGATAATACATATAATTTATATAAATTCATATTAAAACTATATTAAAATTATACTAAAAGATGAGTACAAAAAGTACTCATCAAACGCCCCCATACTTGAGCTTTTGCTATTCCAGAGCAAAAGAGTGAGGAAAGAATTACAAGACATCGATATTATTTCTAATTAACTAAAATTTTATTAAACCAAGAATAAGTCAAAAGCAAATTTTAGGAATTCAAGAATTAAGTCATAAGTTATGTTGATAATTTAAAAAGAGAAATTTGTTTAGCTAACTACTTCTCAAGATAACTATTTAGCAATCAAAATTATATAAAATTTCAAACAAAATTAGACTGAAATTATAGACACTAACATAAAAGAAGCTTAAGGAAAAGACACCTACCAAAATACTGCTCTCTTAATAATTTAGTTTAGGACTAGAACCAATGAAATTGGCTAAGGATGGGGGTTTGCTTGAAAATGGCAAATGAAGAGATACTAAAATAAAGGTGATGAATTTTATCCTCTCACCTTATTTGAATTCGAATTTGTATATGTTTAGGAAAATAATGAATTTTATCCTCTTTTTTTCCAAGCCATATAATCTTTTAAAAACTTCTCTTCAACAAAACCCCAATATGTATATGTTTTAGATGTAATGAATTTTATCCTCTTACATCATGACATATAATCTTTTAAATGATTTTGGGTGCATATGTTTAGGAAATAATGAATTTTATCCTCTTATTTCCATGACATATGATCTTTTTTCTACAATTTTTTTTGCCAACAAAGGGTGAGGGGGAAGAAAACTTCTAGTTTATAAATTAAACTATTTTGAGAGCAACATTTTAGTGGAATGAAATTTCCTAAGATCTTAAAGTTAAAAGAGAATATAATAGAAATCTAGAGATGTTTAGCCAATTTACTTCAAAGTGAAGCTATTTAAAATTAAACGGAGAAGTAGTGCTAAATTAATTCTCTAATAGAATTAAAAACATAAAGTGTTTCTTAAAACTAAATTACTTAAAATTTAGATTTAACAAATTCTAATAAAATAAAAAATTTGCTAAATTAAAAATGTAAGAATACTTATAATCGGAATACTTAAAATTAAACATTGTCCCCAAAGTTTAAAACTAAGTATGAAGAACACTTGAAAGAAAATAAATTTTAAAAAAGAAATACATAAAATTAAAGATAAGCAAGGGGTGCCTCCCAAGAGCGCTTTCTTTTTCCCGTCTTTAAGCTAGACGGTTATTGTTAGGAAAATGGAAATTTAAAAGAGAAGTGAACAGAGAACTCCCCTAATTCACGCTTAGGTGAATGTGCCGACGTGAGTCGGCTGGCTTCTCCTCCGTTTAATATGTGATTCTTCATTTGTCGTTGGACTTGAATTTGCAAATCCAAATCACCTATACATACCTGTGGTAATTTGGAAATATAAAGATGAGCGGCATATGGATCATCAATTCTTTGGGTTAGCAACGGCTCATCTTCAACCTAAAAATTATTAGCTTTTAAATAATCACAAGTAAATGATTCAGATAATTTTTCGCAAGGTGGAGTCGCTTGTAAAAATATAAAATTAAGCTCTTGTTGCTCCTTTTCTAAAATAAAATTTTCATTAGGAAAATCTAGTGCACAATCAAGCGGAATAAGATTTTCGGACATTAAAATTTCATGAATTTCTGGTTGAATTAAAATAGAAGAGATTTGCGAAAAGTCAGGATAAAGAAAAGAAGATCCGAGTGAAGTAGGGGAAGAAACTTGTTCTTCTTCTAGTTCATCCGGGGTGCCCAAAACATTAAGAATTTCTTGGTAAGAGAATCTTTCTTCATCTTTGGGAAAAGAAATTATGGGAGTACATAAACAATCATGTTCCTCCATAACTAAATTTTCCAAAGAAAAGGAAAAAGCACTAGAAGAAATAAAATTTTCATCTAAATTCTGGGGAGGAGTATCAAATTGAAAAAGCGGACATTCCCCAAAATTAGAGTACGAATATTGCGGCGCAAAAGAAAATGAAAAAGAATTCGGATCGAAAGATTTATCTTCATCGCTCCGAGAGCTATCCGGGTGACCATGCCACCAAGAATAATCTACTTCAGGGCTAGAAGACAAATTATTAGAAGCCAAAAAATTATTCTCGTGAAAATTAGAAAAATTATTTTCCTCTAAATTTTGGGGGGCAGTATCTATTTGAATTGGCGGAATTTCCCCAAAATTAGAGAACAAAAATTGCGGTGTATAAGATGAAGAATAAAAATTTGAATCTAAAGATTTATCTTCATTGTTCCGAGAGCTATCCTGGTGAGTTTGCCACCAAGAAGAATCTACTTCAGAGCTAGAAGAACAATTATTAAACGCCAAAAAATTATTCTCATTAAAATTAGAAAAATTATTTTCATCAAAGTTTGAAAAATTATTTTCATTAAAAGAGGAAAAATTATGATCATAATTATTTGCATAATATTGAGAAAAATCATTTTCATAATAATTATTTTGAGCATATGAATGTAAATAACATTCCTCACTTTGATGAGGCGCATTACAATAATAACAACAATTTTGGCATTTTCGTGCCGCTTCCAAAAGATATACTTGGCTTTGAAGCTCGTCAACTTTTACGGCCAATTCAAGTGATTGCATAATAAAAATAAAAAGGAAATAACCTTTACTCAAATGAATGGAATTTTAAAAATATTTTTATTATATAATTTTTTTTCTCCAAAAAGCGGGTTAAATTAGTCCCGAACTTCCCAAGGTAAACCCTGTGAAGGGCTCGCAAGGTACTAGAGGCTATGATGGGAATTCAAGCCCAAAGCGTCCTTTCCGAGAATTTAGATTACGCTTCTTAAGATTTTTTAAAAATTTTAAAGAGAAGGGGGAGAAGAAAGAGACGCCAAAAACTTGATGCGCAAAACAATATCCGCAAATGATAAAGGCAAGTGTACCATATCGAATGTAGTATAGGTTATAAGAAACCAAGGTCGTATTAAAATCCGGGCGGTTGAGTACTCTTACTTCAAGAAAATCTCTATTATTAAAATTTTGGAGTTGGTATCAAAAGAAATAAAAAAGGTTCATGAAGAAGAAAGAAGAGAATGAGAAAACAAAAGAACTATTTTATTAACTGCAAAATGAAAAGAAATTACAACTATTGAATTGAAAGTACAATTGCAAGAAATAAAGGAGAAGCATAAGAACTACTAAAATATGAAAATAAAACATGAAAAGAAAAGTCTAAGTCCTAAAAATTGCTTTCCAAAATTCCTCCTCAAACATCTGCTGGAGCTGGCTTTTTATAGCTACAAAGTTGAGGTTACACGCCCTCGGTCACGCCCGTGACCAAGGGCATGTAAGGCGAACGATCTTCTCGGTGCGGAAAGGACGCCGGCTATCTTTAATGTTGGAGAAATTTACATGTCATGCCCTAGGCCATGCCCGTGACCTGTTGAAATTGTTGAAGTGGAAGTTAGAGGACTTTTTGGACCTGGGCAGTCTGGGAGGAGGTCGGGCGGTTTGGCGTGACCGCACGTCCTGGCGGTCTGCCTATGCGGTCTGGCTTGTCTAAGCCTAGCTGCGGTCTCCTGGCTTGATCGCTGGTATGGGTCCAAGGCGACTGAAGGTGAAGGCCGCACGGTCTGTCTATGACCGCGTGGCGGGTTGATCGTCTTCAGGTGTGCGCGGTCTGTGCGTGACCGCGTGGAGCGCTGTCTTCTTCAAGGCTGTGGCGGTCTGGTGTGACCGCACAGTTTGATCGAGGTTTTCCAGAATGCGGTCTGGTAGTTGACCGGGCTTTCTGGTGGTATTCGTAGGCTAAGGGACTTAGTCGCGCGATCTCAGTTCGTGGTCTCAGGAGGAGACTGGTATGCGAGCTGGACGTTGTTCGCGATCTCAGGAGGAGACCGGCATGCGGACAGGAGTTCGCGGTCTGATGGCGAACTGGCTGTGTTCGCAGTCTCTGGCGAACACAGGTGGTGAGCAACTTCATGGCGGTCTGGCGATCTCCTTGTGCAGTCGCGATCTCACTATGAGAGTGGCGGTCTCTCATGGTTTGGTTGAAGCTGGCGAGCTCACCTAAAATGAAGCAGGAGTACTGTTGCTGATCGCGCGGTGTGACCGGTAAAGTTGCGCGGTATGGAGGGTGGTGATCCTATCTCATAGGGTGGTGACTGGATCAGGTCTCACGCCTATAAATAGGACCCATCAGCAGCAATAATTAAGACACACCAAGTGTAAGCAGAGTTCTCTTCTTTCCTGCGGTCTCTATTTGTATGACCAGGCAGTCTGCTGATTGAACTCTTATTCTGCAGCTTCTGCGGATAGTGCGGGCAGCAGCGATCACTTCTTCCTCTGAAAGTGTTCGGGCGGTCTGCGGCTTGGAGTTGTGTTGCTGGAGTTCGGGAGAATCAGTAGTTCGGAAGGAGGGGTGCGGTCTGATCAGCGATCTGGTGTTGTTCTGAGATCGGCAGTGGGGTGCGGTCTGGCAGGTTGATGAGGTCGTAGGGAGAACGCGCGGTCTCAAGTTATCTTCAACCTGTATTTTTTCCTTTGGTGTTTGTGCTGGCGAAATCATGTCTCGCCAAGTATACCTTGCCTTGTAATTTGAAGTTGTTATCAATAAAGATCACTTGTTTGCCCCCATTTTCTTCTGGTTGTTTGGCTTATGAACTCTAAGTTGTATGATTCCTGCTCACTTCATAAAGATTCGGAAAAATTTCACATGACATAGGGCGTGTAACTTTCAAATCGTGCTGGTGGCAGGAATCTTCGGCGGGAAGAGGTGGGAAGTGGAGTGGGATGAGTCACACCCGTGATCTGGAAGTCACGCCCCCTGGTCACGCCCGTGACCTGGGGCGTGTAACTTTAATTGACGTGGCAGGCGTGCTGGCAGCTGGTGGTGGGGAGTGTAACTTTAATTGATGTGGCAGGTGTGCTGGCAGCTAGCGTGGCTAAGATGAGTACAAAAAGTACTCATCAGTAGGCACATCTTTTGAAGGATGACTATAAAACTTTGGTAATTGTTTCATAAGGTGAATACACACCTTGGGTAACATAATTGGGGTAATTGGAATTCACTTCACCCGCTGAAGAACTAATATTAACAATATGAACCTTCACTTTAGGAGCCAATTCCTTGGTGAAATGAACTTGTAATAGTGTGAATCTTTGGTAGTGAGATATCTATGATATTATTAACCTCCGGTAATTTTTGTAGATTTAATGGAATTATAATTTTGGCATTTCCTTTAGAAAGTGTCAAGGGTAAGCTATCATGAACAAATTATCTACCTGGTCAAATGACATTAGATGAGTATTAAACTTGGTCAGAGAACTTTTAGGGTCAATATTGACCACTGGTAATT
The DNA here is from genome assembly GCA_033032865.1 of Dactylorhiza incarnata. Taxonomy (NCBI): domain Eukaryota; kingdom Viridiplantae; phylum Streptophyta; class Magnoliopsida; order Asparagales; family Orchidaceae; genus Dactylorhiza; species Dactylorhiza incarnata. The sequence goes on along the minus strand of JAWHQI010001597.1, from coordinate 12,593 downwards.
TTATTGTAATCAATGGAAATATATTTTTGATAGCTCTAGTGTAATATGTATAAATCCAGTCAGCATGATATAAATTAATTAGCTGATTAAATGATGTTAGAAAATTATGGAAATTGGACCGTGATCTTTTGGACTCATTATCTTGCTCTGGTAATTTTGTTACATTTATTGGAAAAATACATCTAGTAGATCCTTCACCATGTACAAATATTTAGTTGTTAGTAAACAATTTATAAAGTGATCATTTCATCTGGGAAAAATGTGAAAATTGGTCAGAGAGTCTTTAGGGTTACTATAGAGCTCTTGAAATTTTTATATGATTTATGGATGAATATTTAGTGTACTTTATACTTATAGATGATAAATTACTATTTATGAATTAATTAAATTATGTGGGCTTTTTGTTGCTTCACTACAAAACTAGGTCTTATGCCCAGAACTGTCGCTTTGCAGTGACACCATCACTCGGGAAGGTCGCCACTACAAAACACCGATCCTGCCGGCCATATCGATCATAGGAGAAGAAAAGAATACAAATGAACAAATAATATCAAGTCCACATCAAATGAAATATAAAACCATAAGGGTAAATGTCCACAGATAGTAACTGAATAGAAAGATAACAATAATAAAGTGCTCATGCCCTGTAGATCATATCATCACTACAAGGTCACTCGCAAAAGCAAACTATTAATCACTCACTGATCCTGAAACGGGTACTCCAGTACAAGACTGGCCCCCCTCCATCTACACCAGCCTTTAGTGATGTTGCGTCTCCTCAATCCCCTAAAATGATATGGTTCACCGAATGTTAGTCATAGGACTAAGCCTTATGTTCCCCACCCCTCCCCCAATGGCTCCTAGGCACTGTGCGGGAAGGATGAAGCGGAGGACAGCAAGGGGTATAAAGCAAAGCAGATGACTACGGATCTAGTCTATGGGAAATATCTACCACAACTCAGGTGTATATAAATAATTGAAGCAGTAATTAAAGCATGATAAAGAGCAAGTGACGAACTATAAGTAAAGATAAGTATATAATAGAAGAGTAACCATTCATTTATAAGGAATGCATATACAAACCTATAAACCAAGGGGTCGTTTAGCAAGGCCTATCATATAAAAAGTCCCATAACCAATTTATACGACAGGGGTAGGGGTTGAAATGCAATGACATGCAGAGTTATGCAGTTTGTGCTATGTTCACACGAGTGCAACTCACACACTTCGACTCTATGCGCACAGACCTTTAGTTCCCCCTTTTTGGAGCTAGCAAGACTCCCAGGATACTCCCGTAGTGGCAAACAGAAGCGGTGGGTCGGGTCTCGCCCACCTCTAGGTTGGTAATACCACTACCTAACATAGACCTATCGTCCGCCTCAACGCAAAACCGCGGAGCACCTGCGTACTCTTATTGGCTGGACCACCAGACTTTCTCGGCTAAGTGCAAATCCACACTTGTCGAGTCAGCGTATCAACGTCGATGTGAACAACCATCAATATCGAAGACCCACCACCTTTATGTACATGCAATATGATCACCATCTAACTCCAAGCCATAAGATCCCAGGGCTAGCCCGCCCGTCACCATAACCTTCCGAGCCACCGGCTCGCCGGACCAACCCGTCTGCACCTACAACCACCGAGCCTACTGCTCGTAAGACCAAACCAACTAACCTCTTGTAACCACGGGGTATGGGTGTGTGTATTATTAAGACAATCTTGCATAACAGTTTGTTCCTATAGTTTAGGGTTAATCTTGGACTTCCTGAGGTTTACCCTGTGAGGGGCTCGCAGCAGTACTAGGAGCTATGATGGGATGACACCCCAAGGCTCCCTTTCTCAAGACACTTAATGTTATTGGTAACTACCCATAAGAATACCCCTTTTTATCATTACACTTGGATTAACCCTAAGTATTTTATGACTCTCTATGGGAAGGACGATCTTTCGTCGATCCCGAGCACAACCTTGCCCCTTAGCTTATCGAGCACACTTACTATATAGACTCCTATTGGTGACCTCAATTCCTCTCAACCAGACTAAGTAAACCATCTACCTCTCATTCCCACCTAATGGTCTACAAGGTACTCCAGTTTTACAGTTTTACTATACGCAGACCAAATGAGTTATATGAGTTGTATGAGAGGAGGTACTCCATATAATCATCCAAATGACTCAAGATTATTAATGGTAGTCTATCATGATATTATAAGACTAAATCCAGAAGATCATAATTTTTCTTATTTATTAGGCATTTATTTTAATTCCTCAAAAATTGGCCATGTATGAAATTGAACATGAAGTGTAAGATCTTCTTATGATATGGTCTCCTCAAAATTATGGAAAATCTATGATATCAAAATAACAACAAATACAGAATATCACAATTTTACAGTAAGGTATTGGCCTATACTTATAATATTGAATAATTATCCAAAATTAGAGGTTAATGAAGGAACCAACAAAAATACTTATCCAAAAATTATGGTAAAATTACCAGACCTCAATAATGATTAGAAAAGTTTACTGGCTGTGTTTTATAATTTTTCCAAATAATTTAGTCACATAAATAAATATTTCAAGAAAATCAATCTAGGGCACATTGTGAAGTAACCTGCTGACAAATATTTCCAAAAATCATACAAAAATTCACAGAGCTTTCTAATGACCTAAAATGTTCTATTAACAAGTTTCACAAATTTCCAGAAAATATTAGGCCCTTATTTATTTATCACAATCTTAGGGCAAAATAGTTGACTTGTGAATGAAGTACTAATTCAATCAATCCAAAATTTACACAAAAATTTTCAGAGACTTGTTATAACTCTAAGGACCACCCACCTAAAATTTGGATGGGTTTGGATGTCATTAGTCCATACAATTAATTTATATATGAATTAATAATTTTTTACAAAAACCTTAGAAAAATTTTATCCAAAAATTACCATTTTTAGGTATGTTAAGTGTGTAGGTATAAACAGCCTATGTTTCAAATTTCAAGTCATTTGGATGACTGAATTAATGGGACACACAAATTAAGCTCTGGTTAATCCTATGTATAGGTTGCACCATTTTTAGTGTTGTGGTCAGACCACTGACCCAAATTGGATGAAACCAATTTTAAATTAAAGTAGACTTCAGGGGCTACAACTATCATGCAGATCATTTTTCCAGTAGAGTCCTCTAACTATTTTCTATATTTTTTTCTAACTACTGCCAGTAATCAAAACATAAAACAGAATAGATATACATTATTATAAAAAAAACTATACAGGGAGAAAGTAATGGCATAGGGTTAACTTCCCCGATGTGCCTATGGCTCAAATGAGCCCGCCCTGTAGCGACTTAAGAGGCAATTTATAGGCCAGCGGAGCACCGCCCGGCCAGCCAATGCAACCACCACCTCCGTTGAGGTGGTGGCCGGCGCTTGGGGGTGGTTGGCCGGCCGGTGTTGGCCGGAATCAGCTATTTAGGCAAGAAGAAAAATCTCCAAAAATGGAGATTTCAGCCAACCCGATTGAGGACCAATTGGCCCCAATCCTTGCTGATTTTTGATGTAGATCTATCCACTAGAGTAGAGGAGAATAACCAGACCTGTGTGGAGCCTTGAAGCCTTGCCAAATCCTTTCCTTGCCAAGGTCGATCCTATGCTTGGTGCCTCTACATCCCCTACACCAAGTTGCCCAATTTCTCCAAGTAAATGGGGGGAAAACACTCCTCTCAGTCCTCTGAAGGTTTTAAATTAGCCAATTTGAGGAGAGGGAGGGCCATGGCGGCAATTGCCATGAAGGCCATTAATGGCCTTTTTCGGCCAAAGTGAAAACACCCCAATTCAGCACCCATGTGGGCTGGAAAAACTCCTAAACTTCTTATAACAGCCAGAGGAGATGAATCCCCATCAATTGGGAGATCAATATGCCTCCCTTGGCCATGAATACCATTACTCCTCTCTTTCTCTCTCCACCAATTTTGGGAAAAATGGTATTTTCTCTCTCCTGGTCGAATTCTCTGAAATTGGATGGTAAGTTTAGTAACTCCCAACCGCATTAGCTAGTGGACCACCTCAATTGGGTCTAGCCCAAGTGGATTGGGCTTGATTAGGTCAAAATAGGTCATTTTGACCTAAATTTAGGGAGGAGTTGACTTTGGTCAATTTGACCATTTGGGTTGACCCCAATGGGTGGATAATGACCCATTGGCCTCTCTAAAGGGTTAGTAAGGTCTATGTAGGGTCAATTTGGCAAGGTGAGGGACAATTGACCCTTAATAGGCGACTTTGACCAAAATAGGGCTAGAGTTGACTTAGGTCAAATTGGCCTCACTGGTGGCCCCATGATGGGGCATTTTGGTCCATTGGGTTACTAATGTCATTATAAGGGTAGGGGCAAGGTCAATTTGGCATGGTGGAAGCCAATTGACCCTAATTAGGCTATTTTGACCAATTTAAGGTTAATGTTGACTTTGGTCAACTTGCCCTGTTTGGTTGACCCCAATGGGTCCTTGGTGCTCTAAGGGAACCCCTAAAGGGTTAGGTATGTAATGGTGGGGTCAAAGGGTCAAGGTGAGGCCATAAAGTCCAACCCTAGGCTTGTTAACTAGAAATTTTTATTTGTAGACCACTATGGTTTCCTTCTTCTTGCCTAAGGCCAAGTGGTCTCTTCAAGCTTCCTAGGGTTTTGTCATGACCTAATCATGAAAAAACCACTCTAGGGGTCTAGTTGTTTGGGGGATGTTACACTTTTAATCTCCAAAAATAACCAATCTCCGATAGAGGACATTTTAGGTCAATTATAACACCTAGGAATTTATTCATGACATTTCACCTCCTCCAACATCGTACACTGGCTGTGCTGGATCTCCCGGGGCCTATCTGTGTCTCCCAATTAGATCCCCTGTGGTGTTTGGTCACAATCGACTATTTGTCAAATAACTAATCCAATCCCCCACCCCTCCCCCGATGACTCCTAGGCACCGAGCGGGAGGAATGAAAAGGAGGACAACAAAGTAGAATTACAAGTAGATGGCGGTGGACATAGTTATTAAGAAACATATACTATAATTTTTCTAACCAAAGGGCTACTTACACAATTATAATCTACAACAGTAACATAATGGTAACGAAATGATAATAAGGAAACAGTAAAATAATGGTAAAGCAGGCATTAAAGAAAGGTAACCTTAACTTATAAGAAAACCCATACAAGCTTATAAGTTAAGGGGTCATTTTGCAAGGCCCATCGTATAAAAGATCTCATAATAATTTTTACGATGGGGGTATAGGTTTGTGCAATGTTATGTATGATATGAAATGCTATGCAAAGTTTAATGATCATGTTTCGCACCAGTGCAAATCACCCACATGACTCTATGCGCACAGACCCTTAGTTCCCCAATTTGGAGTTAGCTAAACTCTCAGGTACCTCTCATAGTGGCCGGTATTAACACTACCTAACCTAGACCTTACTTACTACTCGGTACACCTAGCCAGGTGCTATAGAGCATCTTGTACTAATGCTGGAGTCCACAAGTCTTTTCTTTGCTAAGTGAGTACTTACAGTTGCCGAGCCAATGTACTGACATCGGTGTGAATGACTGCCCAATACCAATGGCCCCCACTTATATGCATAAACACATATGCTAAATTGAACCCCTGAGCCATAGGCTCGCCGTACTAACCAGTCCATATCAACAACCACAAAGTTACATCTTGTAACACATTCATTCCCTAAACTCCCTGAGCCACTGCTCGCAGGACTAGACCAACCAACTATATTCCCATAACCAAGGTGGGGGGGGGGGGGGGTGTATGTGTACTTGACAACTTATTATCATGTTAATCCTTTTCTTGTTATATGACCTAACAATTTAAGGGTTAATCTTGGACTTCCCGAGGTCTACCATATGAGGGGCTCACAATGGTACTAGGAGGTATGATGGGATGGTAGCCCAAACCACCCTTTGTCAAGACACTTAGTTTTATTGGTGACTACCTGACACCCACACTCTTATATTACTCTATTATCCTAAGATGGTTTAAGTTTTACCAGTAGTATCAGTGTTCTCTTGAACACCAACACTCCACTTTGGAGTATGCAACTCACTCTTACAACAAGGAGAGGTCTTGAAAGGACTATTGCCCCTTCCATCGAAAGTAGACCTATATGTCCACTAATTAAAGAATCCATACCCAAGGGCTCTTGAGAAAACCCCCAAAACCACCAAACTCCTTTTTGGCTATCCGCAACCCATTTCAACCTTGAGAGGAAAGGTTGACATATATGAAGGTCCTATATGTCTCCAAGTTATCCTTATCACCAATTATATATCTAGAGATTATTTATGGACTAATATGATAGAAAATCAGTAAATTATATTTTTCTCCCAACTTAATTCCATGAAAATCATTAAATGGATAATTATGACAATCCAAATTTGGGATGGAACTTCAGCTTTCTCTTACGCAAATGTCATGAATCATCACCAGGGGTTTTAATATACCTAAAATGTCCTCTTACTGAGTTTGACTATTTTTCAGGATTAGCAGCCCATATAAATTAATTATATTACAAAAGCTACATTTAGCAATTGTATGAACAAGGTACTGAAAGTAATCAACCAAAAATTACAATAAATTTTCCAGAGGACCATATTCACCTTAGGAGCCCTCTGACCAAGATTCACATTTTTCTAAAGTCAGATAACCACCCAATTTATTTATTTGATTATAAAAGAATCTAGGCACAATGTGAAGGAACTACAATAAATATTTATCCAGTAAATAAAATAAAATTACTACAGCTCTATCATGACCTTAAAAACACTCTGGATAAATTTCACATTTTTCTAAAACAAGAAAGCCATATAGTTAATTTAAATCATGGAAGTTGACTTTTGTCACATTATGAATGAGCTATCAACCTTATCCAAAAATTATATTAAAATTTCTAGAGACTTATTGCATCATAAAAAATTCACTGTCCAAGTTTCAAAAATTTCATAAAACCTATGACCATATATTTTACACTTGAAAGGAAAGCGATCAAATTAAATATTAAGTATTCAGTGGGTTTTAATAACTCTAAAAATTCCTGTAAAATTATCCAAGGTACATATTCACCCTATTTAGATATTCTCAAAGTTTCAAACTTATCCAAGGTGAGGTGCCCCCTTCTCCTTCATTAACCCAAAAATGTAACGCTAGGGTTTGAACTAGGTTTCTCATGGACATCAACCCCATCTGAAATTACTTTAGAAGGTGTATTATTTGATAACAAAGTTGTGACCAGAGTTTCACCTCTTTTGATTGAGGGGAAAACACTCAAGCCCTTTAAGTGCAATTTTAATGAACTAGGGTTAACCTTCCCTAGGTGACCAAGATTTACCAACAAATTACCTAATCAAATCAAACCCAAATGGGCTGAGATTTTTATCATGGTCTTATAGTGTCCTCACTAACCATCCACTAGAGTCTAAGCTATGCCCCAAATTATAGGAAAATTATAGGAAAATTACAGGAATATTATCTCCAAAAATTTTGATTTTTAGATAAGATCTAGTTCATGTCTAGTCTAAGTTATGCCCCAAATTTCAGGTCATTTTACCAAGGGGATCATTGGGGGCACCCATTCGAATTTCTTGTCAACCTAGGCACATGCTTCACCAAAACAGTGCTGAGGGGGATCTAGTGGACCAAATTGAGTGAAATTTTTTTTAAAATAAAATAGACACCAAGGGAAACATATTACATGTTAAAACCTTTTTCTATAGAGGAATCTATGTATTTGTAGTAAATAAAAACTTCAACTGCTTAAAGTGTGAAAGATTGCATTAACATATAAGATAATAAATATAGGCATGTGATTAACAGATCGTGCAAGATCTGACGCACCTTGTTCATCATCCCCAATGAATGGATGGCCCAGGCTGCTTTGTCCTAGAGCACCTTTGGGATCCAATTCCTGGCCACATATCCACCTCCTCGGCCGGCCAATGCCTCCACCACCTTCGTTGAGGTGGTGGCCGATGATTTACGGTGGTTGGCCGGCCGAAGTGGCCGGGAGGCGTGTATCTAGCAAGGGAAAGAAGGTTCAAAAATGACCTCTCAGGTGACTCGATCCAAGCTCATTTTGGATCGGATCTAGCCCCCAACTGATTTAGATCTACGCAAGGAGGGAGGAGAAGAGGATCGAGCCTGGATTATGGCGGATTGCCTTGTCAATCTTTGATTCACCATGAGAGCTTGGGGAGCTTTTAGAGCAATGCCTATCTGAGCCTCCAATGCACAATCCTTTCTGGAAGAAGGGGGGTTTCACTCCTCTTGAACCGGGGATGGAGATAAAGGCTTGGATTGGAGACAGAGGGGGGTTACACTTGGTGGCCATTAATGGCCATTGATGGGATATTTCAGCCAAGCCCAATTCTCACAAAATTCAACTCCCCATGGCATGGAAACATCTGAATTCTCCCTGTAACTTAAGTAGGAGGTGAATGCCCATCAATTGTGGGTGGATTGAGGGGTCAATTGCATTCAATCACCATGAATGCTGTCTTTCTCTCTATCTCCAATTTGGGGAAAACCTCCAATTTCTCTCTCCCAGTCACCAATCTCTGAAAATGAGTGGGCCACCATATAATTATACTGATGTTAGACCTATTTGACTAATCAATTTGATGATAACTCAAAGGGTTTATGGTTTGGACCCATTTAACCCATTTTAGATCAAATGACACATGGTGAGTTAGCCCAACCCTAGGCCAATTTGGGTGAGGGGGCTGACCCAACTAGGGGGTAGTGAGCCCCTTAATACTAACCAAAGTCTATTATGACTTGGTGGGGTCACTTTGGCCTCAATTACCCATTTGACCAATTTAGGCCAAAATTAGGGCAAGGGTGTGATTAAGCTATGTTTAGCCTAATCCCTGAAATTATCCAACCCATGTGGGTCAAGAGTGATCTATTGGACCATCCTTAGGACTATGAAGCCTTGGGGTGAGCTTTCTTGACCATTTGAGTGCAATTTGACCATATGTGAGCTAGTTTGACCAAATTAGGGTTTGGGTTCACTTTGGTCAACTTGACCTTCTAGGTTGACCCCAACGGGTCCTAAGTGACCCAAGGGATCCCCTTAAGTAACCTAGGTGTCATGGTGGGGTTAGGAGTCCATCCTGGGGCTCAAATCTCAAACCCTAGCATTATTCATAGTTTTGCTATTTGCAGACCAAAGAGATTGCATCTCTTTACTAAGTCCTTAAGTCACTTTTAAGTCACACTAGGGTGTTGTCATGACCTAGTCATGACAAAAATAGACCTACGGGCCTAAATGTTTAGGGGATGTTACAGTATGTCTTACTTATGACTAAAGAGTATAGACAGTATGTCTAGTACTTCTATAATATCTCTAAGTCCAAAATTGTTGAGAAGGATTGGACATATCGTTGAAATAGTATATATATATCCTTGAAATTACTCGCAAAGATAGCAGAAGAAATCAGCCATTAATTGTCGTGACAATAAGGATAACATGATGATATTGTTGTGTCAATAAAGTACACACGACAATATCATTGTGGGAATAAGCAAAATCAACCAAGTAAAGGTATCATCGTGACAAAAAGTATCACACGACGATATCGTTGAATAGTTTGGCATGTTGAAGTTCTTCAACATTCTTAAGTATCTGAATAAGAAGACATATCGTCATAAAGAGGCTATATCATCTTGAAGACTAAGTCATTGATCGTGGAGACAGTTTGCAGTTGAAGTAGTAGTCAAAATGATCTCTATGATATCGGTAAGAAGACTTCACGTTGACAAGATGATCTCGACGATATCGACGAGAAGATTTCATGTTGCCGTAACTACATATGTAGATGAGAAGTTCCATATCATCGTAATGATCTCGACTGTTGAAACCGATTTCTCGGTCTCCTGTGGAGCTCGGGGCCCTCACCGAAATGAGGGGCGACTAGTCCTTACTGATCCCTCAAGGAGGGTGGACGGAAGATTAAGAATTCGACTAGGACCTTAGTCACAGCAAGGAGGTCCCTCCACTAACCCGGAAGATCGTTGAGCGCTTCCCCTCCCAAGCCAAAGCTGAGACTCTGGCACCTTGGAGAGCTCTAGAAATGCTAACCAAAGAAAGCCTAAGGAGAGGAAAGCTGCAGTCCACTCCAAAGGTGCCCTTGAGGTCCTATTTATAGATTTTCTGATCTGGCCTACAAATAGCAGGATTCCGCCTCTAGATTTTACTATCTGCACCCCAAATGGGTCTGCTAACAGCAAAGCTCCGCTGTTTGGAGAGGCTAAGGGCAGACCACCAAGGGTAAAATGGTAAGCTGACCCTAATGATTTATGGGCACAGGGTTACGAGAGCCCTACTATTGGAGTTCTCGTCGGCCTTCTCGCGGATTTTGCCCGCGGAAGGAGCTCTCGCGAATACTGCCCGCGACATTTCCTTCGGAGGGTCGTTTTGCGAGAACCCTGCTGAAGGAGCTCTCGCGAGGACGAGGGTCTGCTGACGAGATTCCCGCGAGGACCGCGTTGGCCCACTCTGGTGGTCTGCCGAGGTCTCATTGGCTGGGAGTCGATCTCGGCGAGGCCCAGATCTCGTCACTCCCGTATCGCTCGATTTTCTTGCCTGGCGAATATCGGGGTTGTACACAATCCCCGCTCTTTGCGAAGACTAATGTCCTCGCGAAGAATCGTCCAACCCCTGATATTCGACCGCCCCCAGATGACCTGTCAGGAATCTTTGGTGGGACCCACCATGCAGGCTATAAATATCGTCCCGGACCCCCCATTGGTGCGCGTCGCTTCTTTTCCTTCCTTTCTTGTTCTAGCTGCCGGGAGATGCCGATTTCCGAAGAAGCAGAGGCTCGCCTGAGGGCGATGAGAGCCGGCGGGCTACCTACCATGACCAAGGTACCCGCCTGGATGAACCGGCAGCCTCCCGCCCAGTCGCCAAAAGTCAAGAAGGCGAAGGCGGTTCGCCTCTCTGGAGATGACTCCGTGACGCTGGACTCCTCCCCGGACGATCGCCGCCCTGAGAAGGTATGAGTTATTCGAATTCACGTCAATAAGTTGTTCTTCACTAATTTTCACTCGCAGGATACTTTGCCGAACGAGAACATTGGAGAACCCGCTGAGGGGTCTCGCAATAGTCCACAGGCGGACCTGAACCTTGCGCGGAAGGATATCACCGGTATGATCTTAATCTCGCATACCGTAGTACTTTAACCCGTATATGACCTTCGTTACTATTTTCTTACAGTCTCGCCCTTGAAGTCCCCGGCCCGCCCGTCGTCGCGGCCGCCGTCTCCGCCTCCTCCAGATAAAATCATAGATAAGCCCATGTTCCAGCTCCTGACGAGCGAGGAGACGGGTGGCTCCGCACCGCCAAAGATTCCCCCGACCAACAGTACAGCTTATCCTGCTGGCCTGGGTAAATCCCTCTACCCCCACTACGGCAATGTGTTCCAGGGCCGTCCTTCGACTTCTCGCCGCCCTCTCGATAAGCGTTATGGCCTCGCCGAAACCCCACGTGGTCTCGCGCTCATCATCTAATCTTTCTAAAATCTTGCAGATAATGCCGAGAATCCCCCTACAGATTCCGAGCTGGGTGATGACGAGATGTCTCCCCTTCCTGACCAGGTGGAGGAATTCTTAGGGGATCCGCGCGATCCGGAAAAGTTGAAGCAGCGAGCCGCAGAACTCTTGAGGAAGCATGGGTGAATGCTGATGGATCTCAATATGCAGGCGAGGCGGGATAGGGAAGCCGCGAAGGATTGGCACGCGGTCCTGATGGAGGAGTGCGCGAGGCTCCGGCAAGCGAGACACCGCGATCGGGATGAGATCGCCACGACGCCGGAGGTGCACATAGCGAGGATGAGGGACTACGCCTACCTCACGGATTGGGAGAGTCGCTTGGCGGAGGAATATTATAATTCTAGGGCACCGCCGAGGTCAGGGTCGCGGGGTGGTGGCCGGTGGAAATGGCTCCCCACGATTCTCGTTAGACGTTGTATTATGAGCAATAATCGTTATCTTTGAACGGTCTCGCCACGTTTTGTGACTCGCATATTCGCCACTCCTGCTGGCTGTTATTTCTTCCGACAATTATTATCATCTTTTATGGTTTCTCGCTTGTTATCAATAAATTTATTTATTTTGTTGCATCGTGCTCGCAAGGACCCTCTGTCCTCGCTAAACGTATTCTGCAGGGATGTCGTTGTGCTAGCCTCGCGGGTTTTCCTCGCCAGCGTACGTGATGTGATGTATTTGTTGATACTCGTGCTCGCCGACGTTTGGACTTCCTCCCGCCCTTTTGCTTTGGCTATAAATTGGTGGTCTTGACTGGGCCAACCACCGCATTTATTCTCGACCTTCTTCCCCTTTTGCTGCAGAGCTCTCGCACTTTCTCGTTCTTGTGCTTTTTCCCTTTTCTCGCAGGTTTTCTTGATGGGTGGCGACGCGGAGTCGAAGGGTCGGTGAAGGGTCGCGAAGGCCTTCGCCGAGCATAGCTTTTTTTCCTGCAACCTGACTGATGAGGAGTACTTCAGCGCGATCGCTGATTACGTCACCCCCCCCCCCA
>JAWHQI010001596.1:0-66646 GCA_033032865.1 Dactylorhiza incarnata | reverse complement strand
ATATCTTTACAAAGCCATTGGATGAGGCTAAATTTAATGCTTTCAAGATTGAACTAGGTATTTTAAATATTAAATAGTGGTTAAATTTTCCTTCTAACAGCCATCTATGATATTATGAATGTCATGTTATGACTTAAAATGTTGTCACATCATATCTTAGTGATATGGTTAGGACATCAAGCAATCAAATCTCAAATGGATTAGTGATTAGACAGTAAGGTCAGCTAAAGCAGAAGTGATTGCTTTAGCTGAGCCGCTGAGACAGCTGGGAAAAAATCCCAGCTGAACCGCTGAGACAACTAAATTGTCCCAGCGGTTGACAGTTCTCTGTCTCAGCAGTTTTAGGTCACCGTCTCAGCGGTTCCGCTGAGATTGGCGGGTTCAATTATTATAGAATGTCCAAATACAACCTCAAGTGATCTAAATTCCATTAAAATAATAATTCACTAAACTTTAATCATTAAGGGTAAACCTAAATCAAGGCTATATAAATAGACCATTGTTAATTAAAGAGAGCTACAAAACCCTTCCTACCTAGCCGACGAGATGAATCAATTCCCTTCCGTCTCAGCGTATCCTTCTACAGAAACAATGGCACCAAAGAGTTCAAAGGATCTTCTAGAGGGCTATGAAATTGTCAGGAATGTATTTGCCCATGCTCTAGAAGAGATAAAGGGAGTGATTCAACTATTGGAAGCCCAAGGTCTGGAGTATCTTCTATCTGAACTATTGTCATTCTCAGAACTGAAGCTCTGGAATGGTTCAGTAATGTCAAGCTCTCTCCTTCCAAGTCAAAATTAAATCCTAGATAGGAGGAGAAAGAGTGAAATTACCTCAGCAAAAGTAGAGAGAGCCTTACAATTCCCCATGTAGCTAGGATGAGGAGGAAGACATCTCTGAAAGGATAAGAAAATGGCTCTAAAGTGGTCTAGATACAGTGATGCCAACAAAGGATCTCTGAAAAGAAATTATTCAATCAAAAATGCAAACTTCTATCAGACATTGTGGGAAAAGCATTCTTTTAAGCCTGGGTGTCATGACACAATTTCCCATACATGTTTGACCTTATGACTAGAATCATCCTGAAAAGAAACTTCCTGGGGAGAAGTCATATTTCAAAGAATTAAGGAATGTCTGCAGGCACCAATCTGGGTAGAATTTTATCCCTTTATCTGATCCAAACTTATCCAGAGAAGTTTGAGAGCTCAAAAGGATCTAATCGCCATTACCTGAAGAGGATGGACATTAAGACTCTAGATAGGTTCACAAGGGTGCTCCCCATGAGCCAGCCCTCTAAGGTAAAGGAGAAGGAGAAAAAGAAATCAAAGGAAACTCAAAGACAAGAATGATTCTTTCAAGTTCAGAGTCAGACCACTCTGATAAGAATAAGGATGCTAATGCTGATCTTGGATCTCACAGCTGTCCAGAAAAGGAAGTTATGACTGATACACATGAGGATGCTACCTCAGATAAAGGTAACATTGTTGTCAATCAACAAATCACTTTATAGATATACATGATGGTCCTAACACTATGGATATTCAGATGCTGCAGATGCACAAATGTGCTTGCTGATACTGTCCATCAAATTGACATGGAGAAAATAGCACCCATGGTATTTAATCCTTCAACCTCACATTACTAATAATGTCATATAATCTTAACCAGACTACTAGTTAATCTCTAATGACTCCTCAATAATATAAACTTCAGATCATCAAGGCCAGATGGATGCCCTATATGAGGGGGAGCAACAACAAGAACCACATGCAATGGATATTGCTAATGACAATAATGAAGTGAAGCAGTCTCTAACAGGATTGATTAGGACAAAGTGCCTCTCCTGGGGATTTGCAAAGTAAGATTGACACAATCATCTTAAATCTTGAAAGAAGAATTCAGCTTAATCCTGATAATGAACCAGCTCTGGGATTCACCAGTTCACAGACAACCTGATGCTCCTTCAGTTGGTAAAGATGATGTACTACATTTCTTGGAGTCATCAGATCAAGACAAATCTGCTGATGATGATGAGGATGATGTTGCTGATGATGATGATATGATGATGGAGTCCACCTGACCACATTGATCATATAGCAAAATTTGCTGAAGTAGAGGATCATCCTGCTGAGAGGGAGCTTCCAACAATTGTTATTCAGGATAAACAACCTTTAGTCATTAAACATCAAGCTTCAACCTCCACCTCATCACAGTCCAATGAGAGCATTCTCAGTGTCATTCAAATAATGTTAGATACTCATCTAACATCTATGAAGGATTATGTTGACAGGTCAGCCTCTACAGTGAAAGAGTATATAGATCATCCTGTCTCCACTGTGAAATCTGAAGTAATGGCTGAACTGAAACCCATCAAAGAATAATCTGTCTATCTAAATAAGCAAATGACCAAGTAGTTTATCATGACAGAAAAGACTGTAAACTCTCAATCAGATATATTCAAATCCATTAATAATGATCTTAAAAGGGCTGAGTCTGACATGAGATATGTCAGGGTTATGTAAGTAAATCAGATGAGGTACTAAAGGTACAACAACAATTATATAGAAGAATATGTGTACTCCACTGCTATGCAACTGAATAGTGAGGTTGACAGGAATAAGGATGAGCTGAAGGCTGACATTGAAAATGTTTTCCAAACTATTTTAGGCTCAATAACTGCTGCTCAACAGGACATAAATCAAAAATATTTGAAGAAGCCAGAAAAGGGGAGGATAACAATGTTATCACCAACTCTGAGCTAGCCCTCAAGGTTCTACATGGAACAAGGCTAGCCTTAAACCTTCCCCTCCTGGGAAGGCAAAGAGTAGAAGATTGGGATTTCTCTAAACAAGAAGAAATTGCTCAGAATGCAAGACTGGCAAAGAAAAGAGAGAGAGAGAGAACACACAATGCTAGCTGAAGAGTTTATGGCTAAGCAGAGGGATGAACATACCAAAGATCTAGATTTTGAATACTGGAGTGAAGACTCCAAAAGCATAATTCTAAATGCATGGATAAGCCATGGACAAGTCTGCAAAGACATTGATAAAATCTATCCCTTTGAAGAATGGATAAAACATTTAGAAAGAAACACAAAAAGGGATAAAATATTTAAAGAAATTTGGTAAGGAAGGATAATCCAAAAAGGATGCCCTCAAAGTACATTCCAAATCAATATCTGTACTTTAGAAGGCAAGAAAGCAGGAAGAAGATAGCTGAAATAGAAGGCTGATGCTACTGAAGACAAGAGGCCTCAGCCAAAGGGAAAGAAGCTATTGCAGACACTGCTGAATGCTCAACATCATCCAAGAGGAGAAGAAATTGAATTTATGCATTTAGTTTGTATCTTGAAAATCAAAATGTAATGTAAAACAATGTCTCAACATTTTGACTAGAATGAAAATGAAAGTTTGGCTAAATCTATTGATTTATAACTAATCTTAGTCTATGACTAGTAATAGTAAGTATCTTTGCTATAAAGATTCTGTGATATCTGAACATAATGAATTAACAATGCTATTCATTTTACATTATTATTATGATTATCACAAATGTAATCTGTTTTGACATGATATGTAATGCCTAAATTATGTCAACTGTTTTATATATGAATTCATAAATGCTACATAATTCATTGCATGATATGTTTCTATTGATATGTACCTTAGCATTGGGGGTGTTCTGTCTTCTTCAAATAGGGGGAGATTATTGGGAATATTACCCTCTATGTTCCCTTGATTTGAAGAAACATCACACTCAATGATAGGTACAATTTGTATTTGATAAACCCTATTTTACCTCATGACTATGCAGGGTTAGGTTATTCCAAGATGTGGAATAAGTTCAGTGGTTTACTGCTAAAACCACTGAGATGAGTTATCAGTCTCAGCTGAACTGCTGAGACAAGGGCAGGAGTCGCTGAGAAGGAGTCTGGGTTTGCTAAGCTGCAGATAGAGGAAAACCGCTGAGACAACTGTCAGTCTCAGTGGATCCGCTGAGACGAAGACAAAATTAGCCGTTGAGACTGGGAGCTGTCTCAGACCAACCGCTGAGAAGATTCAGATGCGCTGGCGGGTTTTGCTTTGGCACAAGTTGCAGTAAAGCAAGATAAGGTGTTCCAATCACCTCCATACCGTGTTAGAGGCAGTCTGATAGCCGTTGAAGGCTGAAGGAGTATAAAAGAACAATTTAGGGCTTTGAAGAAGGATGTTTTTTGGAAAATCTATTGACAACTACTGTTCCATTTACGACTGTCCAAAAGATCTCTCTTCCTGCTTCCTAAAGCTGCAAGAAGAGAAAGTTTGTTCTTCCTGAGTGAATCAGAAGAGCAAGTTGATCCTTATTTCATCTACTGAAAAGAAGGATCAGAAAGGGGCAGGATCGAAGCTACTGAACTCTTCCCTGATTCAAGACTGCAACTGTAGTAAATTAGCAACAGAAGTTCAAAGGGTTAAAAGATTTATCTATTTTATCTTCTGTTGTAAGCATCACTCACACCTTCTGTAGGAACATATTTGTTCTAAGCTTGTAGGGCATTTTTTTCTGAGGGAGTAGGGTTGTTGGGCCTGAGTGTAGAGCTGAGAGTTCAGCTTGAGTGTAGGATCTCAGAGGAGATCTGAGGTAGGACACTTCTTGATAGGTCTGAGTTGCTAGGGTTGCTGAGCCTGAGGTAGGGTTTTGAGAAAACCTGAGAGATCCTGAGGGATCTGAGTTGTAAGCTATTGGAGCTGAGATTGGAGGAGTTGGCCTTTTCTAACTCATTGTTAGAAAGGTGAGGGGGAAAGAGGACTACTCAAGACACCCTGTCTTGATGAACCTCTATAAATGCTTGTGTTTTTTCTGTGTGCTTGATTTAAAACCAACATAAACTCTGAAAATAGCTAGGCATAAGCTTAAAATAAAGAGACATATTCACCCCCCTCTAGGTGATCAAGACTACATCCTAATAAACTATCAATATGTATCACATCCCTTTGTTTGAGAATAACAAATTCCATATTGTATTTGATCTTGCTTATCGTGTGTTTATAGTGTGTAGGAACTATAGGTGCAATACTCCACAGGTAGAAAGCAGCTTGGACCCAAAATCTCTGAAATGAATCACTACTACCAGCGCTAGTGATACCGCAGGCGTTAGCACTACCGCAGGCGCTAGGATCTACCACCCGACGCTAGCTCTAGTTCGTGATGCAACGTTCACTTCCACGATCTCTAACCGTCCGCTACGAAGGCGCTAGGAGCTACCGGAGGACCTATCTCCAAGTTCTATAAAATGGGGCTTTCTCTCTCATTTTGTATACACATCCCAGAGAGAATACCAGTGCCAAATTTCTAGAGTTGTTACTCTGCCAAAAGTTGATCTCCCACTCAAAGTTAAAGAAGATTTCTGAAGGAGGACTTCATCACGCTCCATTCGAAGAACGATCACTTCAACCACGCTTATGCTACAACGATCCTTCATCTTCAACTTCAGAAATCTCATAGAGGGAGTTTTTATTTGTGTTATTTCATTATATTTGTGAATTTGTGTTGTTAACTCGCCTTGTGTTGGCGACTCGGTCCTTGCGCGGCTTAGGGGGAATTTCCCGCGTATGTTGGAGACTAGGTTTAGGTGATTAGATATAGGGGGTGCTCGAGGCCATATCTGGGAAGGGTTGTCTAGTGCGGCTTGATGCCATATCCGGGGAGGATAGGATAAAGCCACCGGTTCGTGGGGATACGAGTCGGTATAGAAAAGGAAAAATTATTTACATTTGTACGCCTCCGATTTCTAGCTATATTGAAATCAAATTTATGTAAACACTCTTTAATATAATACAATCATGTTTCTATTTGTGTTACTTGATTTTTTCATTTGGCATAAATTCTAATATTGCAAATTACTTTTAGGTAAATTGTTATTTCGCTTTCTTTTATTGTAAAAAGTTTTACTAAATTGCTTAAAATATAAAGAGAAATTTTATTCCCTTATTCACCCCCCCCCCCTCTAAGGGTGCCTATCGATCCAACACTTATCTAGGGGTTCGTCTCGGGATTTATGTAGAGGTTCTTCTAGGAGTTCATCTAGTTATTTATCTAGTTGTTTATCTAAGGGGTCATCTAGGATTTTTTTTGATGTTTATCTATGGGTTCATCTACGGGTTTATATAGGGGGTTCATATGGTGGATCATCTATGGGGGTTAATCTAGGGGTTCATCAATCTTGGTGTTCATCTATATATACCTCAATAAAAAAAACTAGTTGAATCTATAGGGGTTCATCTAGGAGTTCATCAACGGTTTCTTCTACGAGCTTATCTAGGTTTTCATTTAGGGTTTAAACCCAAACCTAGATGAACCCCTTAATGAACTCCTATGGGTTTATCTAGGGGGTTTATATGCTAGATGACAAGAAAATTTTTAGTAGTTCCTATGAATATTTGGGTACTCTATTCTTCTGCCCCTTTGCAGGATATTCACTAATCAGTATTGAGTCTTTTGATATGGAGACTCTTAGAACCAATACAACTAAATCTTTTGATAAGAAAGATTATTATAACCAAAAGATATTTTGATAAGGACACTTAAACTAGAAGCCTTTTGATAAAGTGGCTCAAAGCCAAAAAAGGAGTCTTTTGATAAGGTGACTTAAAACTATTGAGTCCTTTAAAGAGGGATTCTCAAAACTCTGTCTGCAGGTTGTGGATGAAATCTTGTTTCCATAATGTAATCCTCTTCAACAATCTCTGGTGATTTTAATATTGAATGCAGTGTGTGGATGCTTATTGAAGAATAGATGAGAGAGCAGAATGAGAGAGAGTGAGAGAGAGAGAGAGAGTTCTTCTTCGATTTCTCTTGTATGTTGTACACTTCTACATTCTTATATCAAAATGAGAATATATATAGATATTGTACAACCCCGTTATTCACTAGGAGGTGAGTGGAGACTAAGTCATCAGCAGGCGAGAGGAATGAGAAGGAGGGCGAGCCAGAGACCTAAAGCAGGCTTGCAGGAAAGCGGCGAGCCGAGCTCTCGCCGGCTGCTCGCAGGGAGCGGGCGAGTCGGGCTCTCGCCGCCGCTCTCGGGAAGGCGAGCAGGCCTGACCCTCGCGGGCCGCCCGCAGGAAGGCGAGCGAGCCAGGTCCTCCAGGGTTGCGAGAGGAGCCCCTGTGGGTGGCTCGCCTAGTAGGGGTAAAAGGTTGTTTTTACCTGGAAGCCCCTGGTGGTCTGCAATTAGCCTCTCCAAACATCGGAGTTTGGCTGTTGGCAGACTATTTTGGGTTGCACATAACAAAGAGTATGGCGGAATCCCGCTGTTAGCAGATCGAACAGGGAAAAACTATAAATAGACCTTGAAGGGCAACTTTGGAGAGGATTCCAATCTCAGTAGTCTGAGCTTCTTCCACCCTAGGTTATCTTGGCTTAGCTTTCAGGCTCTCCAAGGTGCCCAGTCTCAGCTTTGGCTTGTGAGGGGAAGCTCTCAAAGATCTTCTGGTGTGTGGTGGGACCTCCTCGCTGCGACTAAAGGTCTATGTCTAGTTCCGAAGCTCAGGTCTGTTTCTTCCGAGGAATCAGTAAGTGCTAGCTGCCCCTCAACTTGTTGGGGGCTTGAGTTCCACAAGAGACTAAGTCTTGTGTTGGAGCCTATGTTCCGCATCTCTTGGTTTGAGAATAACAAATACCGTGTTGTATTTGATCTTGTATTTTGTGTGTTTATAGTGTGCAGGTTGTACAGGAACTATAGCTACACATCCCTATGAGTAGTATACTGAATGGAGATGACTCTTTGGAAAGAGTGTTAACGCCCCGCGTTAGTTGTTAATGCCCCGCGTTAACTTCCGTCGAGAAGAAATGTCGTCGAGAACGAATCCGTCGAGAAGCCAGAGACAACGCCAGCGTTGATTCTTAACACCCACATTGAGTCCACGAATCTGCCACGATCCCGACGGTTGCACGATCTCAGCCACGACAATGCACGTTCACTAACGTGGGCGTTAACTCTTAACGCCAGGCGTTAGCTCCCGTGCCTATTTAAAGAGCAGCCCCTCTCATTATTTGCGTGAGATGAATCCAGAATTCTGATACTTTTGAGGGAGGCTTGTCCACAACAATTAAGAGATCTCCCTTGGGCTAACATGAAGATCTAAAGAAGATTTTGAAGGAGAAGGTCTACAACGCATATTCCATACGAAGGACGATCACTTCAATAACGCCAACGTCTACATCGCCTTCATCTTCACCTTCAGAATTTCTTGGGGAGTTTCTCTTTACTTTATCTTGTAATCTTTTATTTTATTTTCTTTGTATTTTGGTGTGGAGAAATCGTTCGGGGAGAACGTCAGATTTCAGGAAGGAATCCGTGGATAATTCGTCTTATGTTTGCGACTAGGTCCTTGTGCGTCTTAGGGTAATTTGTCGCCTTGTGCGTGACGACTAGGTCGAGGGTAGATCTAGGGGTGGCTAGAGGCCTTATCCGGGGTTAGATAGGCTATAGCCAATCGGTCCTTGGGAGAAGGACTGGTGAAACAACAAAAAGTGTTTTTACATATTCTCGCCTTGATTTCTAGCGTTATAGAAATCAAACATTTGTGTATTCAATTTATTATGAAATAAAATCATGTCTTTTAATGTTCTATTCGATTGATTTTATTTCCTCTTCAAGAATGTTTTAATTTATATTTCATTAAAGTATTATAATTAATATTTGTGTAATTATCTTTGAAATACAATAATCATTTTCATTATTTCTGATTTTCTGGAATTGTATTTCATTTAAGATTTCATAAGTAAAATCACTACGACAATCTTTTTGTGATAAGGAATATTTTTTGGAGAGCTAATGCCCAACGTTAATACTTAACGCCAGGCGTTAGCAACAGTTAACAAAAAGTTGTGTTTCTCTTGTTTAAAAAGGAATATTCAATACAATCTTTTCTGAGATATCAAAATATATTTTCTTATAAAATATTCCGAAACTTTGGTCATAAACTTTGATAAATTTAATTAACATTTAAAATTCCATAAAACCCTTATTCACCACCCCCCCCTCTAAGGGCGTCGTAAAATCCAACACGTGATATCAGAGCGTAGGTTATTCCAATACGGCTTCACAACCGGGAATAATGGCGCTTCATGATCTCACATCTTCTAGAGGGGATAATTTTTATGAAAAATCATTATGTCCACCATTATTTATGGGTGAAAATTATAATGGGTGGAAAACACTTATGGAAAATTTCTTAAAACTTTGGATATTGAAGTTTGGAATATTACAATTAAAATGCCCCCAATTATTTTAAATAAAAATGAAATGTTTTTAAATGCCACATCTATGAATAGTCTATATTGTGCTCTAGATCAAAATATTTTCAAACTTATTTATACGCTTCCTATTGCTTTTGAAGTTTGGAAATTTCTTGAGAATACTTATAGTCTTCCTTCCACAGATGATGAACAAGAGGAATTCCTTATGGATCCAAGAGAAGAAATCGACGAGGACTCATGCTTAGAGGAAGATCTATCTAAGAGAGAAACAATATTGAACTCAATTGATGGCAAAACATCGAGCAAAAGAGAAGACGGAAACTATAGCAAGGTAAGAAAATCAAAATATTCTCTTTTTGTAACAAATTCTATTTCTACATTTCGTGTGCTTAAATTTGCTAAACGTAAAATTTCAAACTTGAAACATGCTAATTCCAAATTACGTTTAGAAAATTAAACTTTAAACGCAAACGCTAAAGTCGAATCTTATATTGATGTTTCAAATTCTCTTTCATGCTCTTTAATTAAAAATGCTAAACCTTGTTTTGATTATAATACTTTTAAAGAAGAACTCAAGGTTTTGGAAAAAGGTCTTTTAACTTCAAAAGAGCATAATGAAAAATTGATAAAGAAAATGATAATTTAAAGGATAAACTAGAATCATTAAAAATGTTTATTCAAAATTTTTCATATAATAAAAAATCTTTTATTTCTAGTTTATCAAATTATCAAAAGTCTAAAAGTTTAACTTCATATTATAAGAATATGTCTATAAGAAAGAGTGGAAATGAAAATCATCAAAATAAGAACCAATCATTTAAAACATATTGTAACCGACTCTTTCAACATTCAATTCTTAAGAAAGACCATCACTCTTATAAACTCTCAAACAATCAATATAATAAAATTCATTATGATTATCAACATCATTGTATTTTGAAAAATAATTTGAATAAACATAAATCCCAAATGAATTATTTTTCAAACAACTATCATCACAAAATGATGTCAAATAATCATAATATGAATTTAAAAGATAAACAACCAAAGTATGAATGGAGGCCCAAAATTAAAAATGAAAACTAACTCCACTTGTAAAGGCCCATTCATCACTATCTCCCCAAAAGCCAACGTGATGTATTTGGGTACCCAAAGGAACCATCACACTTGGTCCCCTTTGGATACCTAAATCTCTTATTCACTAGGAATCATTGTATTGCATGAAGTAGAAATAAATTAAAAATGAAATATCCTTACTCTACTTCATGATATGCTTAATTGCTTTTTCTTTTGTTTATTTTTTATTTTTTGAGCCAACACACTATGATCACTTTATTTATCATGAGATATGACTTTCATTTTAAGCCTAATGTTTAACAAATCAAATTGAATTAAATTGAATATAAAGTCATAATTTTTTTTAAGTGATCTATCTTTCCTTTTTATATGTTTTATCCTTTTTAAATCCATTGCCTATAAATTACATATATTATCATTATAAATTAAATGCAAAATTTGCTAAATTATATTATCAAGACTAATGAAATTACTTTCAAAATTGGATTTAAATGGACTTTTAGGGGTCTTAGGCTAAAATATTAAATGCACAACTTATTGCATTTTATCTATTTTTCGTTGCTGCATATAATAGCCCTATATTGAAAATCATAATTGAGAAAAATCAGAATCAAATAAAATAAAAAACATGTGTTGCTAATGCCAGGCGTTATCACTAACGCTGGCGGTATCATATTTTCCTAAAAATTTTGATTTCTCTAATTTTTATTTTTCTGAAAAATTATTTCACTATGTTAAGTATCATTATCTTCTACTTTCAAATACCTTGCATTTGTTTTGTCTAATTTCTACAAATTAAAATCAAAAAGAAAATTTACAAAACACTTCAAAATAACCAAAACAATTTTGTGTCCCTTTATATATATGTAGTATAATATTTACTTTACAAGCAGTCACTACATATTAAAAGGATGAATATGAATCATACAATCACCACCATGATCTGTTGATATCATATGCTAAAATTCACTATATTCATATATCATAATTCATGATCTATCAAGACTTATCTTAAATCAACTAATTCTATCAACCTTAGGAATTATGAAATATATGATTGTTATTGGTATTATAGTTTCATATCTTGTTTAGTGTGTGTAATGTGCATCTCTATTGTTTGCATGTATCTCAATATTTAGACCTAAGGTGAAATCAAATAGAATTGTCTCTTCATTCTAGGTCTATGAAAATTCAAAACTCTATGTTTGAATACATGCGACTCAATTATGTATTTGTCCATCTTTACTTAGCTTTGCACCATGTTGTCCTAACTCATCACACTAGCATTATCACTTACCATAGGTAGAAATCAATGTCTATGCTAGTTATATCTTGCAATGATAAAGTAAATTATATTACTAAAATCTGAAAATCACAATTTCCTTTAGGCCCGTTCGGATCGTCGGAATTGGGGGTTTGGAATTGGCATTCATTTCCAAATTCCAATTGATGATGTTCGGCGGCCCAAAAAATATGGCGGAATCGGAATTGGTATGAATTCCCATCGATATTCGATATAGGTTAATTTCCTTGCGCTTCATTTCCGACCTCCGACCTCTTCATTCGCGATTCCCACACCGCGTCTTGTCTTCTTCTGCCATTCGCCCTTCCGCGATTCCCCCCTGCGCCTCCATTATCGCTCGCCGCTGTTATCAAGCTCGCCCTCTTCATTCGCGATTTCCTTGTTGTATTCCCGCTCTGGCACATCTTCTCCGGCGAGCCCACTTACGCTGCTTGCGTTTCCCGATTTCGTCGTCGACCTACCTCGCCGGCCGCAAGTATATATTTCTTGCCGTCATTTTTCCAGATTTTGTCAGTCTTTTTCCCCTTTGGGAGCTCTCCCTTGGTAGAAGACCTAGCAGACTTGGGTCGTCCTCATGCCATCAAGCTCACCGCAGATTTGTTGGATTTTTTCCAGCAAAGGAGAAGAGCTAGCAGGTTTTTTCCAGCGTAGGAGAAGATCTTGCAGATTTTTTCCAGCAAACGTGAAAACCTAGCAGATTTGTTGGATTTGTTGGATATTAGGAGAGTATGTTGCATTTTTTCCCATTTTTTGCCTGATTTGTATATTAGAAATTTGTAATGTAGACTTGAGGGGATTCTAAAAGGCTGCAGTTTATGAGAACTGCAAACTGAATACTGCAACCTTGCAGTTCTCATAAATGTGTATGCGTGTGGTGTGTGTGTGTGTATGAATGTGTATGTGTGTGGTGTGTGTGTATGTGTGGTGTGTGTGTATGAATGTGTATGTGTGGTATGTGTGTATGAAAGTGTATGTGTGTGTTTGTGGTGTGTGTATGATGTGTATGTGTGTATGTATTTTGTTTTTTGTATGTTTTTTATTGTGTCTGTGTTGTTCTATGTGGTTGATTGTTATTACATATTTGTTTATATGTAGATGGATGAACTAAAGAAGCGTCGTAGACGTAGAAGAGGAGCAGTGGCAACGGCTCTTGCTGCGGCCACTGTAGTTTTGATGAAACCCAAGATTGCAAGAGATCTTATTATAGAGGGCCGATGCTAAGACTATTTTAAGGAGGACGTTGTTTGCTCGATTATATAGTGGAACAGATGTCAACTGTTTTAACCAACTTCGTATGAATAAAAGCTCTTTTGAAACTTTATGTAACATTCTAATCAGCCGTAGATTATTAAGAGACACCCAGAATGTTTGCAGTTAGAGAGTCAGTTAGTATCTTTTTATATGTCTTAGCGCACAATAAGAAATTCCGGGTTGTCGGCGGAACATATCTTCGTTCAATTGATACGATCAGCCGTCATTTCAACAAGGTGTTGTGGGCAATTCTAAGCTAGGCCCCGAGTTTATAAAGCTCCCTAATGCGTCAACAACACAAAGATGGCGTCATTTTCCCGTAAGCATTTTTACTTATGATGTAAAGCTTATGTTTGGGTAGTAGGCTTAAATTAATTTTAATATTATATATATTGTATATCTTATAGGATTGCATTGGCGCCATTGATGGCACTCATATTGAAGTAACAGTGCCAGTTAAAGATCAGGGTAGGTATCGGAACAGGAAACAAGCTATTACAACAAACGTGTTGGGGGTATGTGATTCAAATATGAAGTTCTGACTGAGGCTGAGGTAATATTTTTTGGGCCAGGTATGAAGATCAGGATATATGCGGCCATTGCAGCTATTGCAGATCTGACTGAGGCTGAGGTCATACAGGCTATCGATATGTTGAGTGTTGACGACACGAAGAGCGACGTGTTCATCGCTTTACCGGTGCCAATTAGGAGGGCCTGGCTCCGCTTACACCCGATTGATTATATATGAACTTATGTTTTGTATGCTGCGGACTTTTTTTATGCTGTGGACTTATGTTTTGTATGATGTTAATGCGGACTTCTATTTTAATTCTGATATTTTAATCCTGTTTAAAATTTAATTTTAATTTTATAAATTTTAAATTTCAATTCCGTCCATTGAATTCTAACATACAGCCGAACATCGGAATTACCAATTCCAATTCTGATGACAGAATTCCTGCAGTTAGCCGAACAACAGAATTGGAATTGAAGTCAATTCTAATTCCTGCGGGAATCAGAATTGACTTCAATTCCAATTCCTACATCTCAACTCCTGCGAAACGAACGAACCCTTATAGTTATTTGCATGAATAAAAATTTTCTAAATGGATTTAAAATCAACAATCTTCGATATAAGTGTAATCCAAAAATAATCATGCAATCATACCATAATTTATATATTTAAGGCTTACACGCTTGTAATGTCTATAATCATTAAACCTATGACAGGTGTCTCACAATAGCGGAGGGCGTAGGATTGTGTGCATTAGAGACCTAACCTCTAAGTCATGTCTTGTCCTTAAACCGGGGAGGGTTCCAGTAGGGCCTTGCGAGGCACTGGGGGGAAAGAGTGCTAGGTTGAGCGTTGTCTTTTGTATGCATATGGGATTAACACCCCAGCCTACGACATGTGTGCAACTCCTCATGACCATCCGTCACTTAGTACGGGGCTAGAGTATAGTCATGTAGTTAAGGTATCTTGATCTTAGATATACTTATATTATATTCATTGCATGAACTTTATCTCACTCTTTATACATAAAGCATGCATATTTGTTTTTGTTCTAACATTACATCTTGTGTTTGCATATTTTATTATTTTGAGCTTTAATGATTTTACAAAACACAAGTATTTGAAAAATCACCAAAAATATGCTAAAAGAGCCTTCAAATCTAATCAATATACTCTGAAATTTCAACTGAAGGAAGGTCTCTTTATAATACAAATGAATTGTGAAAAATGTTTTTCAGAACATCAAAATTTCAGTTCTGTCTCGGCATTAAGAAGCTAACGCCTGACGTTAGCTCCTTTGCTCCAAAATTTTGTTATTGTTTGAATAATTTCTGGTATTATTTTAATGTTTTGTGTGTGTTTTATTTCTCTTTTGTAAGAAGTTTTCTATCTTTTTATTTCCTTTAAAACAAAATTTTATTTCTTTTCAAAAAAAATATGTATTTTCTCATGCATTATTTTGGGTTTCTTTCTCTGGCATAGAAATATCATTTATTGATTGGGCCAAAAAGCTTCTATGTTTTCCAGAGAATATATATAAGAAAAATAGATACAAAATTACAAAACAATTTCAAAGAACAAAAATATGTTTTTCTCTTTATGTGTGTTTATTGTTTTGTGCATATATAAAAATTCAAAAATTTATAAAAACGGATTGTTATTCATTGTCATTGTCAAGGATGATTAATTATATCAATTAAAGATTAAATACAATGTTTAATTTAACTTTCAAGTTTCTTAAAAATATTGTTTTGTATTTGTCATGCCTTGAAAATTATCTTGTTATGTGCAATGAAATTGATTGTAGATAAACATGTGTAGAAATGCTTAGCATGCCTCTGAGTATGAGTAATGTATTATATTTGATAATGATTCATTCATTCACTTATTTTTGATAACTTACATGTGTTTACAATCTTATTCTTGCATGATTGTATAGTGTAATAACATAAGTAATTAAAATGCTTAAATAGATTACCTACACAACATTGAATTGGTTATTACAATTCTTTGTCTTTCATGCACTTATTCTTTAGAGAAATGTGGTTTAAAATGCTATGTTTGCAAAACAAGTGAATTCGGAGTCCTTAGTCAGTAAACTAAAAAGCAATAATAAATGACAAGGAAAACTCACCAAGCACTACTCACCCTCCTGATAAGTCTTAATGAGCATTGTGAGGTTGAGCACCTTGGCTAAGTGAAAGACTTTAATTAAGGGTAGCTAATCACCTAGAGGGGGGGGGGGGGTGAATAGGTTATTTGAAAAACTATTGCAGTTCTTAATTATAACCTAAAAGACTGATCAGAGCTTTCAAGAATAAGAGCACACACAGAAAAGACACACAAAATTTTATAGTGGTTCCCCTTATCTTGGGTAATCCACTTTCCCCCTTCTCCCTTCTAGCAGAGTGCCAGATAGGGTTTATATCTCCTCCAAATCTCAGACCACAAACAGGTCTTACAGCTCAGATCACAACAGATCTTACAGACTCAGATCTCACAGATCTTACTCTCTCAGATCTTAGCAGATCTTACAAACTCAGATCTCACAGATCCTACCTCAGCCTTTATAATTAGGCTTACAGCTCAGATTCACCCCTGAATCCTACAACTCAGATCACACCTGATCTTACAACTCAGATCCTTGACAGATCCTACACTCAGATCTGACAACTCAGACCCTACAGAGATTGATAAAGAAAATAACAATACTTAGACTCAGATTCTTCAAATTGTTGAGTCTTCTTGATCTGCCTGAATGATCAGACAGAAATATTCAATAGAACAGCAGCAGCAAATGATCTTCTTGATTCAACAGGCTGTGATGAATGTTCTTCTTTCTAGGAAGACATATTCTTCCTTCTTAATCTTCTTCTTTCAGAAAGAAGTATCAACACCAGATTGCTGAAAGAAATCTTCAAGTTAGATCAGTTCTGAAAGAGAAGACGACTTCTTCAGATTCTTTCTCAGACTTTCCCTCAAAATGATGGAGACGATAATGGCTTTCGAAAGATAGGAGTAATCAACTACTTAACCCATAGGTCATGCGTTCTATTTATAGCCCGCCATCTGCAACATCTGTTACGCTCCTCCACGTCAGCACGACGCTAAGTCTTCAACGGTCTTTAATGGCTTCAGAAGAATCAAAGGCTCAGCTAGCTGTAGAAGAAATTTCTCAGCTCAGAGTATCTGTAGAAAAAGGCGTTGAGCACTGAGCATCTCTGTCGACGCTTTTTCCATTAGGTGTCGAGCGATATGTAGATACTCGACACATTCTTCTTAGACTGAAGCTCTCGACTCCTCCTTCTTAGGCGTTGAGCACTCATCAGTTATTCGACGCCTTTTATCTGTAGAAGTCGAGCAACGTTCAGGGGCTCGACGCTTCTTAACTATGCCTTCATATCTAGACTCCTCTTGTTGACACAGAGCTAACTGAAATTTGGTCGACACTTCTCTTTCCATGGCGTCGAGCGATATAACTTGGCTCGACGCTTCCAACTTGGTCTCATAACTTCAGCGGCGACCTTGTCTATATAAGCAGTAGACATGAGTCAACGCTTCTGGGTCACAGGCGTCGAGCGATGTATGATGTCTCGACGCTTGTGAACTTGGATGAATTCCTTGAGCACTTTGCCTGACCTGATCTCCTGCACATTGATTCTAGAGAGTATATCAAATACATTCTGAGATATATCTTTGACTTAGGAATGGACTTCTCCAAATCTAAGACATTGTGGACAATGATCCCAACAATCTCCCCCTATTTGAAGAAGTCATAATCTCAGTCAATGATATATCCCTCTTTTCAAAGATAATCAATATTTTCTAATTTCTATACAGGTAATCAAAATAAAGAGTATAATACCTTATAAAAATTAGATTACCAAAACATTCTATCCACAGAAATTATCTCAGACATGATTTCTCATATAAGCACAAAAACACAAGCAGTTCAGAATAAAACATGTCATGAAGAGAAAAAGGATCACATCACAGGCATATATATATGATAATGAAAAATAGTTAGCACTGGGAGCTCATCAAGATTGTTCAAAGATATATCAATTACATTTCTCTGAAAATACTTAGTAAAGATTAAAATCCTAATGATGTTCAGGTTCCTTGATCTCTATTCCTCTTTGGCTCTTTTGGAAAGGGCTTCAACAACTTCTTTTCTTCTCTTGAAATAGCCAAACGACTTTGGAAAGTATCTGATTGGCTCCTTATCACCTGCCTGAACCTTCCCAGCCAATTTTTCAGCCTTGAATTTTATCTTCATTTCCTCTTGATCCCTATGCTTCAACCATTCAGCTTCAGAATACCATTTTCCTCTTTCATCTGGATTACCTTTCACAGCTTCCCATGCTGTCAGAATCATTTCTCTTGAAGAGGGAGACCAATGTTCAAAATCAACCCTTGATTGAACCTCTTCTCTGAACTTTCTTTTACTAGATTATACTTGCTCACTAGTAAAGTTCTCTCTTTTGCTTTTATCCTCAGGACTGTACATTTTAGCAATTTGCTTTTGGACTTGTGTAAGAGAAGCTGGCCTGGTCTCAGAAACTTGATCATTCTCATAATCTATGGGAGGATATCCAAAAGTTTCTCTTATAGAATTTGAGGTCCACACAGCATGCTCAGAGCTGGCTTGAATCATTGACCTCTCCCCCTTTAGGACTTCTTCAACTATATGATCTCTTATAACATTCTTCTGAAACCTGACTTGACCCTCCAAATGATGAATTCCACTTTCAATGGTTTTCTTTACCTTAAGGAGATGGTCATCTATGGTATTTGCATTCAACTTTGCTTGATCTTTTAGAATTGTAGAGCTCTCATCAATTTTAGCCAAAATAGCAGTATCCTGCTGTTGCAGTCTAGCTTCAATCTTAGTTGTGCCTGTAAGGACTTGTGCAACATGTTCTTTATACAAAACTTGCATGTTGTTACTTAGAATTCCTTGATTTGTTTGAACATCATCTACTGTCTTTGTAATTCCTGCTTGTGACTCTTTAAGAACCATTGATGTCTCTTTGATTGCATCAAGTTATTCAGTTGTATAATCTACTGAAGCACCAGCTCTTTGAAAAACTTTACCATTTCCTTTCTCAAAGTAGTCATCTGATGATTAACTTCAAATCTAACCAATTTCATTTGGAAATCTACTTCATTTTTCATTTTTGTGTTATTATCTTCAATATATTGTTCTAATAATCTTCTTTGATTATTAAGCAACACCTCTAGCTGAGGTAATATAGCACTTAGATCCACATTGATTTCCTTTCCATTCCATTACCTCTACTGCTCTCTTCTCTGATGAAAGAGTCATTTCTCTGGCTCATATGTGAGCTAGAGGATTCTATCTTGATCACCTTCTCAACATGTTTCTTTGTTGCTTCAGGCTCTCCTTCCACATCCATAGCATCAACTACAGAATTCACTTTAGCAGGGATCTCAGCCTGAGACTCCCCCTCAAATGGTGCAGTGTCTTGAGCTGGAATTTCATCTTGAGGCTCCCCCTCAATGTCTGCATTGATCAGATCAATTTTGTCTTGAGCAGGGATCTCAACCTGTGTAACATCCCAATTCGCACTAGACCCCTCGGAGACGTTTTGACTCGCCTTGGGTCGGTTTGGGCAAGGGAGGATTGAGTTCGACGAAGTGCTCTCCGTTCGCCGAAAGTGTGGAGTGCAGGGTTTGGGTATTTCTCTGTTGCCTTCCAGTGAAGGCTTAATTGCATGTGAAGGTTTATACGTTGGTAGGTATATATGCAATTATATGTATATGTGTATAAGTAAAAAGGTTTTATATATGTAAGAGTATATATATACTTATACATTATATATGTTTTCTTGGGTAAAGGATATATTAAAGGTGGCCTCCTCGTTATGTGGTGCTATAAAACTGTGAGCATGTTTGCATGTCATCTATACTGATTTTTGGGCTTGTCTTGTGGCCTAAAAGGTGTGCCGCTGAAAAATATTTATGGTTTGGCATTAGAGAGGAGATGTGCTGATAGCAATTACCCATTTGGTTTTCTTGCCAACAGCTATGATGGTGTGCTGATAGCATTTTGGGTGAAGTTATTTGGGATCGGCTGGGTCGAGGCGGTGGAAAAGTATTTGGCCTTAGATTTCTGAGTTATTACTGTGAGCAGAACTTCTACCCTAACTGTACGCTGGGAGCAAGGATTCGTAAGGCTTCGCTTGATCTGGGCTTCGTCGAATTTGGGATAGTGCCGACTTCCTTTAGATCATTTTAAGCCTTCTTTTCCTTGTTGAAAGCCTCTTAAGTTTGATATTATAGCCTCTGATTACTACGCAAGAATTTGTAAGGCTTCGCTTGATCTGGGCTTCGTCGGATTTGGGATAGTGTCAACTCAGAGTCCCTTCGAAAGTTGAGTATGAGTTTCTTTGACGCTTTGCGACATTCGAGATTTTTAGCGGAATATGACCTTTTCCTATATTAATTATGTTGGCACACTACATACAGATATATGTGTATGCTTTGCGGTGGTTTTAATCTTTCGTTATGCT
Source organism: Dactylorhiza incarnata (assembly GCA_033032865.1). Lineage (NCBI taxonomy): Eukaryota > Viridiplantae > Streptophyta > Magnoliopsida > Asparagales > Orchidaceae > Dactylorhiza > Dactylorhiza incarnata. The sequence continues at coordinate 46,722 of JAWHQI010001596.1, read as the reverse complement.
AACCGTAAGGTTTGTTTGGAGTATATGTGTTGACTGTTGTTATTTATATTATTATGGTTTAAGAGGTTGCCTCCTAGTTGAAGTGGGGGAGCTAATAGAGGCTTTGTGTGAGTCTCTATTTTGGGCTTGGTTGAAGATTGGGCTGCGATTAGGACTTCCTCCCCTCTCCCTTGGTGCTAGTCTCTTAGATCACAATAGGAGAGATGAAGGCTCAAGAGAGCTTCTCGTGTGAGCTTTAATGGAGTTTCCTTAGGAAGACCAAGCCGGAACCTCAAAATTAGGGCATCGTTCGCCGCGAGGTTCTAGGGATCACTTCTTCTCTTCAAAGGAAGAGATAGGATTTGATTTGGGGCAAACCCATGGTCGTTGTGGGAGAGTGAGGGGAATGATATTTGGGAATTTTAAAAAGGGGGTGAAATGATCTTCATGTTTGGGGAAGATGGTGGATCATACTCTGCTAAATAGGTTTGTCTTTTATTGTATATTATGTAACAAGGTGGAATATAGCCCCCTTGGTTTAGAAGTCCGGGTGTACGTAGATACACGGATTGTTGAGAAGAACTTGGTTTAGAAGTCCGGGTGTGCGTAGTTACACGCATTGTTTAGAAGGACTTGGTTTAGAAGTCCAGGTGTACGTAGATACACGGATTGTTGAGAAGGACTTGGTTTAGAAGTCCGGGTGTGCGTAGATACACGAATTGTTTAGAAGGACTTGGTTTAGAAGTCCGGGTGTACGTAGATACACGGATTGTTTATAAGGACTTGGTTTAGAAGTCCGGGTGTGCGTAGATACACAGATTGTTTAGGAGGACTTGGATTAGAAGTCCTGGTGTTTGTTGATACACGGATACGAATGGACCCCGCTGGGGAGGATTACTTGTGGCGGGTCTACGGGCTTGCTGGTCGTGACACCGACAGAAACTGGCAGTAGACTCTAGACCGGTTGAGTTGGACTCTTGGTGCTCACCTACCCAAGTCCCCTTCTGTGTCCTTGGAGGCTCCCGATGTGTGTTCTTAGCGTCGAGCAGTACGCAGGGGATCCGCTGTGTGTTCTTAGCGTTGAGGCGTACATAGGCCTAGGTCGGGTAGTGTTCATACCCACCTAGTTGTGGAGGAGCCCGGTCCACAGTCTCCGTCTGGCCACGACGCGAGGTGCCTGAGTGGTTAGCTACCCTCGAAAAGTGGGAACTACGAGTCTATGCCGACATAGTAACTTTGCATGGGTGAGTCTTCATATCATAATCATTGCATTGCATTCATTCTGCATAATCATAGCATTGCATCGCATCGGGTCCATCATATAAATTAGTATGGGCTCTTTTATATGATGGGTTCCAATTTGGAAACCTTAACTTATAAGTTTGTATGGGCATTCATATAAGTTAAGGTGCGATATGAACTGCTTATGCTTCCTGCTACTAGTACTTGCTTATTGATACTCTGCTTATGCTTCCTGCTACTAGTACTTGCTTATTGATACTCTGCTTATGCTTACTGTTACTAGTACTTGCTCATTGATACTCTGCTTATGCTTCCTGCTACTAGTACTTGCTTATTGATACTCTGCTTATGCTTTCTGTTACTAGTACTTGCTTATTTATGTACATGTTAGTTAGAGTTATTGCAAGTACTTTGGTACTTATACAATCGTCATGTATTACAACCATTCCTGTCACCTGCCTTGTATATTATTGCTTATATTGCAGCTTTTCTTCCTTCCCTTCCGCCCGGTGCCTTGGAGTCGCCAGGGGAGCGGATGTGAAGCCACTTAGTCTTTATGACTAACGGTTGCTACGTCCCTCTTTTTAGGAGTGTTCCTTAGAGCAGCAGTGCTCGGTGCTGGAGGAGGCTAGACAGGTCAGGTGTGCAGGGCTGGTGACTTTGGTACCTTGGTTGCCGTTTGTGGAAGATGTGAGCACGGGTTGAGTTGTAGCCCTTGGGGCATTTAGTTTTATACTCTGATGTTTTGAAGGAGCTTGTGTAGCTTTCTGCCTTTCTTTGTACTGTCCTGGACATATTTACTTATTGTGAACCTATGGCTTTAATGCTATCTTTTATTGATGGGTTGGCGCTGTTCAGTTGGTTTGGCCGGCAGGATAGGCGTCTTGTGGGGGATGCTAGCTCGTGTGCTGGCGCTTCCGCAAGGCGGCTGTCCTGGGCATAAGACTCCCCTCAGCTGTGTTTTGTGTTCCGGGGGGGGGGGGGGGGGGGGGGGGGTTACATCCTGAGCCTCCCCCTCAATTTGAAAAATCCCTTCAACTCTAGCAGGGGATCCATGATGACTTCCTCTCTCTTCTTCTTCTTTCTCATTCTCATCTTTTTCTTTATAGAACTTGTCAACCCCTTCCAGTAATGGATCAGTACCTGTTGGTTTCTCAGGAGTACTGTCCCTAGGTTTGTTCCCTTCTTCTTCTTCTTCAGATGTTGTGAGGTTAGGATCATAAATTGGAGAGGATCTAGATTTTCCTTTGGAAGAGGATGAGCTTGATGAGCTTGAAGAAACCTTCTTCTTTTGCTTCTTAGCTTTCTTCTGCTTGGGAGAAAGATCTGCTGGTGGAAGATTTGATAAAACTCTCTCCCATCTCTCTATCATTCTAATGTCCATTTTCTTCATGTGATTTATCTTGGATCCAAGTTTGTTATTCAAAGAGTCTGGAATGACTTTTACTAAATATAGAGATAATATCCTACCCATGTTGGGTACTTGGATACATTCAATTATTCTGTCAAACACCACCCTCCCCCAATCTGTTCTCAAAGAATGAATAATCCTGGTTAGTAGAATAAACATTTTCCTGGAAATTTTATCATGAGATCCAGTCTTGCACAACAGGCCCTTTCCGATCACATATGTTAGCAATTTTCCTTTTGAATTCATTCCTTTCCTAAGAATACTTCCAGTGATTTCACGTGATGTTTCAATTCCGCACCAGATTTGTGCTAATCTAATCTGTTCAGAGCTAACTTCTTCTTCTTCATTGCTTTTTAATCTTGGCAGTTCTAGTGCCTTAGCGAGTCTTGATGGAGTGATCTTAATCTTCTTACCATTTACAGTGGTCTTAAGCTTCGAATTGACGGAGTCTATTACTATATTGGAGTAAAGTTCTAAGACTTCTCGTTTCCAGATAAGAGTCGATTCAGATAGCACGAATTCTAGTCCTGCTTTGTAGATTAACTCGATGGTTGATTTGATCTCTACTGGAGCTGATTGGAATCCATTGCGAACAAGCTCGCTTCCTTCATAAAGGTAATCACTGCTCTTGGGAGGCATTGTGGTTGATGATCGAAGAGTGAAAGAATTGATGGAGAAATTTTCTATGGCAGATAATTTCGAACTTAGAGATTTAGGGCATATGTACTAACGAAGTGTCTTCCCTGTTTATAGAATTTCTAATTCAAGAAGTTGAATAGCCGCGCGCTAAACTTGTTTGACAAGTTTGATCAAATGGTTCAAATTTACCCTGTCGAGACGGCCTAGCTATGTTCGCTCAAGCGTTGAGATAGCTCGACGCCATTTTTCTTCGGTCGACGCCAGGTATCTTCTCGACGCCAGGTATCTTCTCTCGACGCCAGGTATCCTTTCTTGATGCCAGATAACTTCTCTCGACGCCAGGTATCCTTTCTTGACGCTAGGTAACTTCTCTCGATGCCAGGTAACCTCTCCACTCACCTTTTAGGACTCAATCATTATTTTCATTTATTTATTTCAAGACAACTTTAATCCATTTTTAGCATTCCTAATTCAATTTTAAAGTTATTGAATTTTGTTTCATCCAAGGGTTTAGTAAATATATCAGCAACTTGTTTCTCAGTGGGGACATATTCAATTGTGATATCTCCATTTTCTACATGTTCTCTAATGAAATGATATCTAATTTCTATGTGCTTAGTTCTGCTATGTGATACAGGATTATTAGCTATAACAATAGCACTAGTTGAATCACAATATAGAGGAGATTTACTTAGCTGAACTTTATAGTCTTGGAGTTGGTGTTGAATCCATAGTAGCTGAGCACAGCAGTTTCCAGCTGAGATGTACTCAGATTCTGCTGTAGAAATAGCCACACTGGTCTGCTTCCTGCTACTCCAAGATATTAGTCTTTTGCCAAGGAATTGGCATGTGCCTGATGTACTTTTTCTGTCCTCCCTGCAAAGTATAGAATCTACAACTAATGTCTAGCACATACACATATAATGGTGTTTCCCTAGATAGGCACACAAAGTGCATGGCATGATGTTAGTTAGCGGCAAGCAATAATCATAACAGTGATTGCATGTTGCTAGTATCATACCCCAAAACATCACAGACATATGCCTTATAATCATTCATATATAAGATGAGTCATATAATTGGACAAATTGTTCTTAACATGACATGAGCTCAAGAGATAAATGATTTTTAATTGTTGAAAGGCAAGACAACTTTGCTGTTGCTGTCTTCCTTCGTCTTCAATCGCTTATAGAAGTGCAGTGGCTTTGGTATTTTCTTTGGAGGCGGAGGAGGACCATGGGGAAAAGCCAACTTGTGATACCTCCTTGCATCCAGCTCTTTCTGATGTCGATTCCATTCTATTGAGGAGTATACTCTTCCATAGTCGACCTGAGGGTGTCCGAACGCAATCCACGATTCTGTGATGATTTCCCTTGAACGGGGACTCCACCTACCGGCTTCGGGATCCTGTTCAATCTCACTTAGCCTTTTCTTCCGGTACTTCGCACTGGATGTTCTTCTTCTGTTCTTAGATGATGTGGACTCATCCGAATTGCCTCCATAAGCATTAGAGTCGGAGCTGAAAGAGGGATTAGTGAGTGCATATTTACACGGGGTCACATGTAGCGCTTCTTTTACTTGATTACACACCCACATTGCTTGGTGTGAGCAGGCACATATATTTTTCTCACCTTCCTCCTTGATCTCCTCCTTAACATTCTCCTCCATCTCATGGATGTCTTCAGATAAGGAGTTTTGCAAACCGACTAATTGTTGCAAGGCTACCTGATTTCCTGCATCCACGAAGTCTCTAACTTCCATCATACGGGCATTCCTTTGCTCGTGGGTAGAGATCCTGTTCAGAATCAGATCTGTGAAGTGGGCATGTTGAGTGTTGAAATTCAGGACTTCCTTCTTTATTGATTCTATCTTCGTTTTGGTCTCATTCCTAAATTCACTTATGATCTTCTGTATAAAGTTCTCTATTTGTTCTTTTTGAGTGGCGAGAAGAATTGAAATAGAGTGGTAGAGAGGGTCATTTTGAGCTAAAGATTTTCCTGATCCTGGGTTGTTGCCTTCCTCTTCCATAGGGGTGAGAAGACGAATCGACGGAGACAAGGAAGAGAAGTGTGGAAGAGTCGATAGCCAGGACTTTAAGTAGTCGTTCTACTTATAGTGCGGTAAGATGAAGAGTCGCTCGATACCCGTGCATGTTTGAATTTATCGATGAACTAACATCAGTCGTGTCAGGTGTCTCTAATGTATTGATTTACTAGCTTTTTATTTAATTTAACTCAACTATAGACAATATCTCTTCGTTATGACAGGTGTTATGTCGTTGAAATATTTTACAGTGACATGATTCCTTCGCTTGTTTGTTTTAGACAATCTTCGTTCCTTCCCAGACGACTTCTTGTTTCAGTCATGTGCATAGAGCACCCACTGTCCAAGTACCAGATAGGAAGTTGATTGGTCTTTGGACAACCCTGCAAGAAGAAATTACCTTTTCTTAGGAGCCCACACCAAGTTGGGTCCTAGAACCTTGTTAGTATGAGCTGGAATATTTAGTTGTTGAATAATCCTTGGTGCTGTGAGAGTTGCCATGGGTCTGAGTACTAGTCTCCCAGAGTTGAATATTGGAACAGTTGGATTGAACCAACAGTCAAGAGCAATATGTCCAACCCTTCCACAGCACCAGCATTCATATCTGTTATATCTCCTTGGAGGTCTTCTCACTTCTTTATGTTGACTCATATTTTGCTTAATTGCCTTATTCAAAGGAGCTATGTAAGTTATTTTAGTAAATTTTATTGGTTCTGTTTTCTTGACAGCAGTGGTTTTCACTTCAGGTCTTAGTTCCTCTCTTTTAAATTTAGTGTTTGCTTTAAATACAAAGGAGTCATGATGAGTTAATACTTTTTCTTTGCATAGTGATTTGGCATCATTGTTACTTGGTTGTATTGCATCATCTTTGCTATTAGAACACTCACCCTTATAAAACTTATGCACACCTTTTTGATCATGCTTATTTGTGATAGGCATGGCTTTGTTGAATTTTATAGGTTGCATAGGTGCCTTGTCATTACTTTTAGGGTTATTATCTGCCTTCCTATCATATCCTATGCCATATCTGTATTGTGCAGAAAATGTGTCTATTATGGGAAGGATAGTTTGTGGTTTTGAGAACTTTGCTACAAGTTTCCTTTCTGCTAGGAGTTTTGCTTCAAGTTCTTTTATTAACTTCTCCTTAGTGCATAAAGTCTGTATGTGAATAATAGACATGACTTTTAGTTTGCTAAGTTCTTTGCTTGTCTGATTCAGCCTCTCAGCTGCCTCGGAGTTTTGGGAATTAGTTTGCTTTAATTCAGATATTTCTTTTTGTAACCTTTTATTATGTCTTTTGCTCTTTTTAAGTGCTTTGAGAAGTAATTGATATTTTTCAATAATTTCTTCTTCATGAAAGTTAGATTGTGAGTCATTTTCATCAGAAGAGAATGAATCTATTTCAGGTTTAGAATCAGAATCAGATAAAGGAGTTTTAACAAGTACCTTTACATTAGTAGTTGTCTCCTGATCCTCTTCATCACTCAGTGCCATGAGTCCTGCATTTTCTTCTTCATCCTCTTCACTATCAGACCTTGATAGTGGGGCTCTTATCATAGATCTATGATTTAGAATGTCTTCACTTTCATTGGCAGACATCAGAGCTATGAGTGCCTCCTCACTATCTGAGTCTGATGATTGAGATTCACTGTCACTAAGAGTGACTTTGCCTTTCTTGGCTATTAGACTCTTCTCATGTCTCTTGTCAGATTTGTGCCTCCTTTCATCAGATTTCTTGTTGTTCTTTCTCTTTGAAGGACAATCAGCAATCATGTGTCCCGATTTCCTGCAACCAAAACACACAATTTCTTCTGAATTAAATTTATCGTGTTTAGAGTTGTACCTGTCCTTCTTGGAGTCTTGTTTGAATCCATCTGAAGAATTGGAGTGCTTCTTAGATCTGGATGACTGAGAGGGTCTAGTTTTCCAGTGTTGTTTTCTTCTTGACATCCTTTTCAGTTGTTTGGTGAAGAGTGCCAGTTCACCATCTGATATGTCAGAATCAGAATTACTGGTTTCTGATTCTTCTGATTCAGATGGTATCTTGGGGGATAATGACATTCTTTCTTTACTTTTCTTGGAACTTTCTGCTTTCAGAGCAATAGGATTTTCCCTGCTGTGTCCTTCCTCAGCTTTTCTGGTATTCAGATGAAGTTCATGGGACAAGAGTTTCCCATATAAATTCTGTGGCTGAATATTTCCCAGATTTCCCATTTCCCCGATTGCACAGATCTTGATATCCCATTCTTTATTCAGTGATCTTAAGAATTTATCATTCAACTCATAATCTGTGAAAGTTCTTCCATAAGTTTTTAGATCGACCATTTACAATTTTGAAGAATTTTTCATAGCAGACTGCTATTGAATCTTTCTTGTCTTGTCTGAAAGCTTCATATTACTGATTTAGAAGAGACTTCCAGTCATCTCTGACTTCTTCAGTCCCTTCCATATATACAATGAGAGATTCCCACATTTCTTTGGCAGTTGCAATGAACTAAGTTTTGGAAGGTTGAATCCTCAATAGCACTAACAATGATGTTCTGAGCTCTCTTATCCATGGAGGCCAGAATCACTTCATCTTTGGTCATCTCAGAATAAGTTGTAGGAGTCTTGATACTTCCATCTGTAAATGAAACCTTCATAGGAACAAAAGGTCCCTCTAGAACAGTTATGTATATCCTAGGATCAGAGGCTTCCATGAAAAGTCTGAACCTTTCTTTCCAAATCCCAAAGTTTTTTTTCTGCAAATTGGTAGCTTCATAGATGTGAATTCTTTGTTTCCTTCTGTATTAGCCATCACGACTTAAGAAATCTACCCTTAGAAGATCTTGTTCAGGCTGTTAAACCTTTTCTTGAACAACAACCCTCTGATACCACTTGAAAAACTTTAATTAAAGGTAGCTAATCACCTTGGGGGGGGGGGGGGGGGGGGGGTGAATAGGTTATTTGAAAAACTATTGCAGTTCTTAATTATAACCTAAAAGACTGATCAGAGCTTTCAAGAATAAGATCACACACAAAAAAGACACACATAATTTTATAGTGGTTCCCCTTATCTTGGGTAATCCACTTTCCCCCTTCTCCCTTCTAGCAGAGTGCCAGATAGGGTTTATATCTCCTCCAGATCTCAGACCACAAACAGGTCTTACAGCTCAGATCACAATAGATCTTACAGACTCAGATCTCACAGATCTTACTCTCTCAGATCTCAGCAGATCTTACAAACTCAGATCTCACAGATCCTACCTCAGCCTTTATAATTAGGCTTACAGCTCAGATTCACCCCTGAATCCTACAACTCAGATCACACCTGATCTTACAACTCAGATCCATGACAGATCCTACACTCAGATCTGACAACTCAGACCCTACAGAGATTGATAAAGAAAATAACAATACTTAGACTCAGATTCTTCAAATTGTTGAGTCTTCTTGATCTGCCTGAATGATCAGACAGAAATATTCAATAGAACAGCAGCAGCAAATGATCTTCTTGATTCAACAGGCTGTGATGACTATTCTTCTTTCTAGGAAGACAAATTCTTCCTTCTTAATCTTCTTCTTTCAGAAAGAAGTATCAGCACCAGATTGCTGAAAGAAATCTTCAAGTTAGATCAGTTCTGAAAGAGAAGACGACTTCTTCAGATTCTTTCTCAGACTTTCCCTCAAAATGATGGAAACGATAATGGCTTTCGAAAGATAGGAGTAATCAACTACTTAACCCATAGGTCATGCCTTCTATTTATAGCCCTCCATATACAACATCTGTTACGCTCCTCCGCGTCAGCACGACGCTAAATCTTCAACGGTCTTTAATGGCTTCAGAAGAAACAAAGGCTCAGCTAGCTGTAGAAGAAATTTCTCAGCTCAGAGTATCTGTAGAAAAGGCGTTGAGCACTGAGCATCTCTGTCGACGCTTTTTCCATTAGGTTTCGAGCGATATGTAGATACTCGACACATACTTCTTAGACTGAAGCTCTCGACTGCTCCTTCTTAGGCGTTGAGCACTCATCAGTTATTCGACGCCTTTTATCTGTAGAAGTCGAGCAACGTTCAGGGGCTCGACGCTTCTTAACTATGCCTTCATATCTAGACTCCTCTTGTTGACGCAGAGCTAACTGAAATTTGGTCGACACTTCTCTTTCCATGGCGTCGAGCGATATAACTTGGCTCGACGCTTCCAAACTTGGTCTCATAGCTTCAGCGGCGACCTTGTCTATTTAAGCAGTAGACATGAGTCAACGCTTCTGGGTCACAGGCGTCGAGCGATGTATGATGTCTCGACGCTTGTGAACTTGGATGAATTCCTTGAGCACTTTGCCTGACCTGATCTCCTGCACATTGATTCTAGAGAGTATATCAAATACATTCTGAGATATATCTTTGACTTAGGAATGGACTTCTCCAAATCTAAGACATTGTGGACAATGATCCCAACACTAAGAATTGTAAAGTGTCTTGTAGCAAACATTTATACATCACTTCTCTTAGTACACCGGATCACAAATAAAATTTGAAAATAATGCTAAAAGGTATAAAAGTGATCCCCAAGCACTACTTTGCACCCTGATAAGTCTTAATAAGCATTGTGTGTAGAGCACCTTGGTAGTTGTACTCTTTATTCATGTGCATTGAAATATTGTGGAAGTAATAGTATTTGCGTATTTTAATGTTGTGTTATTTCATTATATATGTCATGTGTTTTCGATTGATTCACTTGTATACTTTATCAAAACACTATTTTTTACATATCATTATCTTTCATAAAACTTCTATTTATGAGAATTGGATCCTAATGCTCACCTACACTATTCTCTACAAACTTAAGTAAATGCACTAGATAATAAAGCATGATTGCTACAATGTTTATGTTTACTTGAAATACAAATTTGATTACATTGTAGTCTTTGTATCTTTTCTTGATATTATCAAATCATGCTTGCAATTTTATCTTAATGAAATAGCATATTTTGAATCTATAACTCAAACATCAACTTTTCAAATTTAAAACTCATTATCCTTTGTATGATTTTACCTTCTAGAAAGATGTTTATGTTTAAGAGTGCTTATTATATTCTTCTGCTAATTTTACCACTAATGCTCATTCATGTCTATTATTTTTAACGCCGTGGTTTTCTTTTCAACAAGTGGTATTGTTGAAACCAGTTTCCTGGTTTCAGCGTTCGAAAGGGGGGTTGCGACTAACCCTTACTTGACCTAAGCCTAGACCCTTGACCGGTCGCTAGGAACTGAGAGACTTGGACTTGTTGAACACTTGAATCCACAAATGGACCCCTTAAGCTGCAGCGCGGAGGTCCCACCACATACCCGGAAGCTCACTCGGAACTTCCCCTCCCAAGCCAATGCTGAGCCTGGGCACCTTGGAGGGCACTAAAGATCACCTCACCGTCCACCTTCAATGACAGGGGAGGGGAGGGGTAGTGCTTGCTCACACGCGAGGGAGGGGGTAGAGACCAACCCTTCCCAAGGTGCCCATGGGGGTCTATTTATAGACTTTCCCAAAAATGGACTGCGAATAGCCAAAATTGGACTGCGAATAGCCAAAATTCTGCTATCCGCAGTCCGACCATGACCATGAACAGTCAACGCATGAGGGGGGGCGAGTGGGACTCGAGATGCCCACTTCCCCCCTCACGGGAGGCCATACCGGCCTCCCCCAAGGTGTCGGGCGAGTGGGAGACTCCCTCACACTCGCCCAAAGGGATTGGCGAGTGGGAGGGCCCCTCCCACTCGCCCCCTAGGTGGCCGGCGAGTGGGAGTGCCCCTCCCACTCGCCCAAAGGGATTGGCGAGTGGGAGGGCCCCTCCCACTCGCCCCCTAGGTGGCCGGCGAGTGGCGAGTGGGAGGCTTCTCCCACTCGCCCGAAAGGAGCCGGGGGAGTGGATGCTCCCCCCTGCCTCCCCTGCGGGCTCTCTTTGCCTTGATTGTTCTCGACCGCTTATGCGCGGTCATTTTGCCTGTCTTGACCATCTTCACTGTCTTGGTCTCATCCGGGTCGGGTCACACCAACTCGGGAAATATGAGGGTTGTACACAATCCCCGCTCTTTGCGAGCTTGTCCCAAGCTCGGAAAGAAAGTCCAACCCACCTATTTGACGAGTAGGTGGGACCTTAGGGGAATCCATGAAAGCATCTGCTAACGGGATATCCCTGCCGAGCTTTTCGGTTGATCCTGACTTGAGACGGAAGGTGAACCTTTCTCCACTACAGGACCCTCCTATGGGTCGAGCCCAACTGGAGGTGGAAAAAGCTCAACACCTTGGGTCGGATTAACCTCGACCTGAGGTGGAGGAGAAACTCAGCACCTCGAGCCGAGCTCGACCTGAGGTGGGAGGAAGACCTTTCTCCACTAGACACCCCTCCTGCGAGCCGAGCTCAACAGGAGGTGGAGAAAGCTCAACACCTTTAGGTCGAATTAACCTCGACCTGAGGTGGAGGAGAAACTCAGCACCTCGAGCCGAGCTCGACCTGAGGTGGGAGGAAAACCTTTCTCCACTAGACACCCCTCCTGCGAGCCGACCTCAACAGGAGGTGGAGAAAGCTCAACACCTTTAGGTCGAAATGATCTTAACCTTAGGTGGAGAAAAACTCAACACCTCTAGTCGAGCTGAACTCGACCTGAGGTGGGAGGCGGGAACTCCATACCTACCAGGGAGCCGAGCTCACCTGGTGGGGGAGGGACTCAACACCTAACAGGGAGCCGAGCTCACCTGGAGGGGGAGGAACTCAACACCTAACAGGGAGCCGAGCTCACCTGGAGGCGGAGGAACTCAACACCTAACAGGGAGCCGAGCTCACCTGGAGGCGTAGGAACTCAACACCTAACAGGGAGCCGAGCTCACCTGGAGGTGGAGGAACTCAACACCTAACAGGGAGCCGAGCCCACCTGGAGGCGGAGGAACTCAACACCTAACAGGGAGCCGAGCCCACCTGGAGGCGGAGGAACTCAACACCTAACAGGGAGCCGAGATCACCTGGAGGTGGAGGAACTCAACACCTAACAGGGAGCCGAGCTCACCTGGAGGTGGAGGAACTCAACACCTAACAGGGAGCCGAGCTCACCTGGAGGTGGAGGGAACTCAACACCTAACAGGGAGCCGAGCTCACCTGGAGGTGGATGAACTCAACACCTAACAGGGAGCCGAGCTCACCTGGAGGTGGAGGAACTCAACACCTAACAGTGAGCCGAGCTCACATGAAGGGGGAGGAACTCAACACCTAACAGGGAGCCGAGCTCACCTGGAGGCGGAGGAACTCAACACCTAACAGGGAGCCGAGCGCACCTGGAGGCGGAGGAACTCAACACCTAACAGGGAGCCGAGCTCACCTGGAGAGGGAGGAACTCAACACCTAACAGGGAGCCGAGCCCACCTGGAGGCGGAGGAACTCAACACCTAACAGGGAGCCGAGCCCACCTGGAGGCGGAGGAACTCAACACCTAACAGGGAGCCGAGCCCACCTGGAGGTGGAGGGAACTCAACACCTAACAGGGAGCCGAACTCACCTGGAGGTGGAGGAACTTAACACCTAACAGAGAGCCGAGCTCGCCTGGAGGTGGAGGATTTCAACACCTAACAGGGAGCCGAGCTCACCTGGAGGTGGAGGAACTCAACACCTAACAGGGAGCCGAGCTCACCTGGAGGTGGAGGAACTCAACACCTAACAGGGAGCCGAGCTCACCTAGAGGTGGAGGAACTCAACACCTAACAGGGAGCCGAGCTCACCTGGAGGTGGAGGAACTCAACACCTAACAGGGAGCCGAGCTCACCTGGAGGTGGAGGGAACTAAACACCTAACAGGGAGCCGAGCTCACCTGGAGGTGGAGGAACTCAACACCTAACAGGGAGCCGAGCTCACCTGGAGGTGGAGGAACTCAACACCTAACAGGGAGCCGAGCTCACCTGGAGGTGGAGGAACTCAACACCTAACAGGGAGCCGAGCTCACCTGGAGGTGGAGAAACTCAACACCTAACAGGGAGCCGAGCTCACCTGGAGGTGGAAGAACTCAACACCTAACAGGGAGCCGAGCTCACCTGGAGGAGGAGGGAACTCAACACCTAACAGGGAGCCAAGCTCACCTGGAGGCGGAGGAACTCAACACCTAACAGGGAGCCGAGCTCACCTGGAGGGGGAGGAACTCAACACCTAACAGGGAGCCGAGCTCACCTGGAGGTGGAGGAACTCAACACCTAACAGGGAGCCGAGCTCACCTGGAGGTGGAGGAACTCAACACCTAACAGGGAGCCGAGCTCACCTGGAGGTGGAGGAGCTCAACACCTAGCAGGGAGCCGAGCTCACCTGGAGGTGGAGGGAACTCAACACCTACCAGGGAGCCGAGCTCACCTGGGGGTGGAGGAACTCAACACATAACAGGGAGCCGAGCTCACCTGGAGGTGGAGGAAACTCCACACCTAACAGGGAGCCGAGCTCAACTGGAAGTGGAGGGAACTCAACACCTAACAGGGAGCCGAGCTCACCTGGAGGTGGAGGATCTCAACACCTAACAGGGAGCCGAGCTCACCTGGAGGTGGAGGAACTCAACACCTAACAGGGAGCCGAGCTCACCTGGAGGTGGAGGAACTCAACACCTAACACGGAGCCGAGCTCACCTGGAGGTGGAGGAACTCAACACCTAACAGGGAGCCGAGCTCACCTGGAGGTGGAGGAACTCAACACCTAACAGGGAGCCGAGCTTACCTGGAGGTGGAAGAACTCAACACCTAACAGGGAGCCGAGCTCACCTGGAGGAGGAGGGAACTCAACACCTAACAGGGAGCCGAGCTCACCTGGAGGCGGAGGAACTCAACACCTAACAGGGAGCCGAGCTCACCTGGAGGCGGACGAACTCAACACCTAACAGGGAGCCGAGCTCACCTGGAGGTGGAGGAACTCAACACCTAACAGGGAGCCGAGCTCACCTGGAGGTGGAGGAACTCAACACCTAACAGGGAGCCGAGCTCACCTGGAGGTGGAGGAACTCAACACCTAGCAGGGAGCTGAGCTCACCTGGAGGTAGAGGGAACTCAACACCTAACAGGGAGCCGAGCTCACCTGGGGGTGGAGGAACTCAACACCTAACAGGGAGCCGAGCTCACCTGGAGGTGGAGGAAACTCCACACCTAACAGGGAGCCGAGCTCACCTGGAGGTGGAGGAACTCAACACCTAACAGGGAGCTGAGCTCACCTGGAGGTGGAGGAACTCAACACCTAACAGGGAGCCGAGCTCACCTGGAGGTGGAGGAACTCAACACCTAACAGGGAGCCGAGCTCACCTGGAGGTGGAGGCACTCAACACCTAACAGGGAGCCGAGCTCACCTGGAGGTGGACGAACTCAACACCTAACAGGGAGCCGAGCTCACCTGGAGGAGGGAACTCAACACCTAACAGGGAGCCGAGCTCACCTGGAGGTGGAGGGAACTCAACACCTAACAGGGAGCCGAGCTCACCTGGGGTGGAGGAACTCAACACCTAACAGGGAGCCGAGCTCACCTGGAGGTGGAGGAAACTCCACACCTAACAGGGAGCCGAGCTCAACTGGAAGTGGAGGGAACTCAACACCTAACAGGGAGCCGAGCTCACCTGGAGGTGGAGGAACTCAACACCTAACAGGGAGCCGAGCTCACCTGGAGGCGGACGAACTCAACACCTAACAGGGAGCCGAGCTCACCTGGAGGTGGAGGAACTCAACACCTAACAGGGAGCCGAGCTCACCTGGAGGTGGAGGAACTCAACACCTAACAGGGAGCCGAGCTCACCTGGAGGTGGAGGAACTCAACACCTAGCAGGGAGCCGAGCTCACCTGGAGGTGGAGGGAACTCAACACCTAACAGGGAGCCAAGCTCACCTGGGGGTGGAGGAACTCAACACCTAATAGGGAGCCGAGCTCACCTGGAGGTGGAGGAAACTCCACACCTAACAGGGAGCCGAGCTCACCTGGAGGTGGAGGAACTCAACACCTAACAGGGAGCCGAGCTCACCTGGAGGGGGAGGAACTCAACACCTAACAGGGAGCCGAGCTCACCTGGAGGTGGAGGAACTCAACACCTAACAGGGAGCCGAGCTCACCTGGAGGTGGAGGAACTCAACACCTAACAGGGAGCCGAGCTCACCTGGAGGTGGAGGAAACTCCACACCTAACAGGGAGCCGAGCTAACCTGGAGGTGGAGGAACTCAACACCTAACAGGGAGCCGAGCTCACCTGGAGGTGGAGGAACTCAACACCTAACAGGGAGCCGAGCTCACCTGGAGGTGGAGGAACTCAACACCTAACAGGGAGCCGAGCTCTCCTGGAGGTGGAGGAACTCAACACCTAACAGGGAGCCGAGCTCACCTGGAGGTGGAAGAACTCAACACCTAACAGGGAGCCGAGCTCACCTGGAGGAGGAGGGAACTCAACACCTAACAGGGAGCCGAGCTCACCTGGAGGCGGACGAACTCAACACCTAACAGGGAGCCGAGCTCACATAGAGGCGGATGAACTCAACACCTAACAGGGAGCCGAGCTCACCTGGAGGTGGAGGAACTCAACACCTAACAGGGAGCCGAGCTCACCTGGAGGTGGAGGAACTCAACACCTAACAGGGAGCCGAGCTCACCTGGAGATGGAGGAACTCAACACCTAGCAGGGAGCCGAGCTCACCTGGAGGTGGAGGGAACTCAACACCTAACAGGGAGCCGAGCTCACCTGGGGGTGGAGGAACTCAACACCTAACAGGGAGCCGAGCTCACCTAGAGGTGGAGGAAACTCCACACCTAACTGGGAGCCGAGCTCAACTGGAAGTGGAGGCAGCGCAACAAGAGCCCGCGCGCCGGTTTCTCTTCTCGCCTGCTGAAGCCCAAAGACATCTAAGGGAGAAAGGAGAGAGAAAGAGGTGAACCTTCGAGGGCAGTGACGGCTGCCCCACCTTGCCCTGCTGAAGCCGAGTTTATTCGCAGGAGGATTGTGACGTCAACGAACCAAGCTCTGGGGAGCCGCCTTCATGAGGCGGATGCTCTCCTAGACAGCTGGAGGGGAGTTTCTGCCGATGACATCCTGCATGAGTTCTCCCCTTCTCCTGCGCGACCCGACTCGTCCCCTTGCAGCGGTGGCTATTCCTCCTGAACGTGAGGGTGGCCAGGGACTTCTTCTCTTCTTTGGATCCTTGTAGAAGCCATGTATCTCCTGCATACCTGTTTCCTTTAGTCCTGCATGCACCAATAGGGGTGAAGTAATGACTAATGTAACATATGTTATCACTGAACCAGTTACCATTGTAATGAATTTCTTAGCTTACTTTCTCCCTTTACTGCTTGAGGATTTGGTACCTTACTTGAACCGACCGTCGAGTAGTCGATTGAACCGATGAGTTTCCCATCTGCCGATATGACTGATCTTGGAGAATGGTTGTCTTTAGTCGGGGATCTTACCGATCGGAGGTGGATGTATCCATCCATGTCCTGGGAGTCTTAGCTCAACCGGGGGCGGAGGAACTCAACGCCCTCCTAATCCGACTGGAGGCAGAAGTACCCATCCATGTCCTGGGAGTCTTAGCTCAACCGGGGGTGGAGGAACTCAACGCACTCCTGATCTAACTGGAGGTGGTAGTACCCATCCATGTCCTGGGAGTCTTAGCTCAACCGGGGGTGGAGGAACTCAACACACTCCTGATCTAACTAGAGGTGGTAGTACCCATCCATGTCCTGTGAGTCTTAGCTCAACCGGGGGTGGAGGAACTCAACGCACTCCTGATCTAACTGGAGGTGGTAGTACCCATCCATGTCCTGGGAGTCTTAGCTCAACCGGGGGTGGAGGAACTCAACGCACTCCTGATCTAACTAGAGGTGGTAGTACCCATCCACGTCCTGGGAGTCTTAGCTCAACCGGGGGTGGAGGAACTCAACGCACTCCTGATCTAACTAGAGGTGGTAGTACCCATCCACGTCCTGGGAGTCTTAGCTCAACCGGGGGTGGAGGAACTCAACGCCTTCCCAGTCTCCTTACCGATTGGAGGTGGAAGTATCCATCCGCGTCCTAGGTGCTTACCTTCACGTGGAGGCAGAGGAACTCAACGCCTTCCCAATCGGTTGTTGAACCGCGAGTCGACCTGATGAGTCCCCCATCTACCGACATGACTGAGCCCGACGGGGGATCTCCAGTCAGGGATCTTAGATCGGGGTATTACCCCAGAACCCTTTTTCATTCCTAGTTTGTCTATTACAACTTCACTACCCTACGCCCTTCCAGGGCACTTTATTACACCTCGCCCTTCTTGGGAACTTCACTTACATCTCGCCCTTCCTGGGCACTTCACTTACATCTCGCCCTTCCTGGGCACTTCACTTACATCTCGCCCTTCCTGGGCACTTCACTTACATCTCTCCCTTCCTGGGCACTTCACTTACATCTCGCCCTTCCTGGGCACTTCACTTGGCTGCACGCTCTTTGGTCATCTTCTTCCGTCTCCGCAACTCCTTCTTCTCCCTTCCGGGTGAAGTTATTCCCCCTGGTTGGACGGGGGCGTTCTTATCGCCTCCCTGCAGGTGGTGTCGAGCACTCGCCGCGAGTGGAGGGTGTGACCTGCAGGAGCTCCGGGATCCCTTTGCTGAACTCATCGACGTCGCCTTTCTTCACATACTTGCATGCCGGAGGCGAGTCTCCCAACTCGTCGCTTCCAGCCATGAGACATGGCTCAGAGCTTTCCGAACTAGTCGCTTCCACGCTCCCCGCACCAGAATGTTGAAACCAGTTTCCTGGTTTCAGCGTTCGAAAGGGGGTTGCGACTAACCCTTACTTGACCTAAGCCTAGACCCTTGACCGGTCGCTAGGAACTGAGAGACTTGGACTTGTTGAACACTTGAATCCACAAATGGACCCCTTAAGCTGCAGCGCGGAGGTCCCACCACATACCCGGAAGCTCACTCGGAACTTCCCCTCCCAAGCCAATGCTGAGCCTGGGCACCTTGGAGGGCACTAAGGATCACCTCACCGTCCACCTTCAATGACAGGGGAGGGGAGGGGTAGTGCTTGCTCACACGCGAGGGAGGGGGTAGAGACCAACTCTTCCCAAGGTGCCCATGGGGGTCTATTTATAGACTTTCCCAAAAATGGACTGCGAATAGCCAAAATTGGACTGCGAATAGCCAAAATTCTACTATCCGCAGTCCGACCATGACCATGAACAGTCAACGCATGAGGGGGGGGGGGGGCGAGTGGGACTCGAGATGCCCACTTCCCCCCTCGCGGGAGGCCATACCGGCCTCCCCCAAGGTGTCGGGCGAGTGGGAGACTCCCTCCCACTCGCCCAAAGGGATTGGCGAGTGGGAGGACCCCTCCCACTCGCCCCCTAGGTGGCCGGCGAGTGGGAGTGCCCCTCCCACTCGCCCAAAGGGATTGGCGAGTGGGAGGGCCCCTCCCACTCGCCCCCTAGGTGGCCGGCGAGTGGCGAGTAGGAGGCTTCTCCCACTCGCCCGAAAGGAGCCGGGGGAGTGGATGCTCCCCCCTGCCTCCCCTGCGGGCTCTCTTTGCCTTGATTGTTCTCGACCGCTTATGCGCGGTCATTTTGCCTGTCTCGACCATCTTCACTGTCTTGGTCTCATCCGGGTCGGGCCACACCAACTCGGGAAATATGAGGGTTGTACATGTATCATAAAATAGAATGCTTACTTTATCATGTCAGCTATGTTGCTTACTATTATATGTTCCATCATGCTTATATTTTTCTCAACAAGTAGTATTTAACAAGCCTTTGATTACATCATATTTGTCTTCTCGACATAGAACATATTACTCCTTATTGCACACTCTCACCTAAACCCTCTTTTGATACTACCAAAAGGGGATAATAAATTACATAAATCTAATATTTAGGGGGAGTACATTATAATGATTTCAAACTCAAAGAAAGTATCTCTGTAGGGGGAGTAATCATATAGGAGGTGCATACACTATCATATGCTCGATCATGACAATCCTTCAATAAGTGGTTCCTAATCAATCTTAGTAGATATACACTCATCCCTACCCACTTTTGCTAATAACAAAGGGGGAGAAGAAATTGAGAAATCTAGTCAAATAGATATTTAGGGGGAGTAAATTATAAGAGAACACTTATGTAGGGGGAGGACTTCATATAGAAAGAGTATGAAGTATCGATTTCAAATCTATCATGCTTTTAACCTGTTATTTATGCATATATTATTACCTCACTTATCTATAAACACAAATGGTCTTAATCTCACAAATTTCTCATACAGGTATTTGTTATTATCAAAAGGGGTAGATTGTTGGAGCCTATGTTCCTCATCTCTTGGTTTGAGAATAACAAATATCGTGTTGTATATGATCTTGTATTGTGTGTTTATAGTGTGCAGGTTGTACAGGAACTAGAGCTACACATCTCTATGAGTAGTATACTAAATGGATATGACTCTCTGGAAAGAGTGCTAACGCCCCGCGTTAGTTGTTAACGCCCCGCATTAACTTCCGTCGAGAAGAAATGTTGTCGAGAACGAATCCGTCGAGAAGCCAGAGACAACGCCAACGTTGACTCTTAACACCCACGTTGAGTCCACGAATCTGCCACTATCCCGACGGTTGCACGATCTCAGCCACGATAGTGCACGTTCACTAACGCTGGCGTTAACTCTTAACGCCAGGCGTTAGCTCCCGTGCCTATTTAAAGAGCAGCCCCTCTCATTATTTGTGTGAGATGATTCCAGAATTCTGATACTTTTGATAGAGGCTCGTCTACAGCAATTAAGAGATCTCCCTTGGGCTAACATGAAGATCTAAAGAAGATTTTGAAGGAGAAGGTCTACAACGCATATTCCATACGAAGGACGATCGCTTCAATAACGCCAACGTCTACATCGCCTTTGTCTTCACCTTCAGAATTTCTTGGGGAGTTTCTCTTTACTTTATCTTGTAATCTTTTATTTTATTTTATATGTATTTTGGTGTGGAGAAATCGTTCGGGGAGAACGTCGGATTCCGGGAAGGAATCTGTGGGTAATTCGCCTTGTGTTGGCGACTAGGTCCTTGTGCGGCTTATGGTGTAATTCACCGCCTTGTGCGTGGCGACTAGGTCGAGGGTAGATCTAGGGGGTGACTAGAGGCCTTATCTGGGGTTAGATAGGCTATAGCCAACCGGTCCTTGGGAGAAGGACCGGGGAAACAACAAAAAGTGTTTTTACATATTCTCGCCTTGATTTCTAGCGTTATAGAAATCAAACATTTGTGTACTCAATTTATTATGAAATAAAATCATGTCTTTTAATGTTCTATTCAATTGATTTTATTTCCTCTTTAAGAATGTTTTAATTTATATTTCATTAAAGTATTAAAATTAACAATTGTGTAATTATCTTTGAAATACAATGATCGTTTTCATTATCTCTGATTTTCTGGAATTGTATTTCATTTAAGATTTCATAAGTAAAATCACTGCGGCAATATTTTTGTGAAAAGGAATATTTTCTGGAGAGCTAACGCCCAGCGTTAACACTTAACGTCAGGCGTTAGCAACAGTTAACAAAAAGTTGTGTTTCTCTTGTTTAAAAAGAAATCTTCAATACAATCTTTTCTGAGATATCAAAATATATTTTCTCATAAATTATTCCTAAACTTTGGTCACAAACTTTGATAAATTTAATTAACATTTAAAATTCCATAAAACCCTTATTCACCCCCCCCCCCCTTTAAGGGCGCTGTAAGATCCAACATCTTGGTTTCAATATTTTTGGTGCGGTGAGCGTGGAGTGCAACTAGTTCAAGAAAGCTCCAAGGAAGAGACATGGTAGGAGACGACGAGCGAGAGGCGGGCTTCGGCGGCTCGCCACCACCCAGCGCGCCAGCAACGGTGGAGATGTTGGTCGACCTCAAGAGGGAACTGCTCGGGGCTTTCCAGTGTGCCCTCGCCACGGCCCTTGGGGGTCTCGCGACCCCTGCGCCCCAGGCGGCCCCTCCAGCTAGAGTAGGCAAGGGTGCCCTGAGGCAGAGGCCAGGGAAGGAGGCAGTGTACCAGGTGCCGGAGCGAGACTTCGTGGGGCGAGAGCTTTTCCCCTGCCCGACGAGTGCGAGTGGGGTCCAGGCGAGCGTCGTCTCCGAAGGAGGGATCCCGTCCAATGGGGTCCCAACGAGTGGTCCCTCGGCGAGTGCGAGACTGGGAGTAGCTGGTTCGCCCAGGGAACTCACGGGGCGAGTGGATCAGGTCAGGTGTGTGAAGGGGGGGAGCCCGTTCTGCGAGTTGGTGCTCTAGGCACCACTCCTCGAGGGGTTCAGCGAGCCGTCCATGACGTTGTATACCGGCAAAGATGACCCCACTCAGCACCTGCAGTGGTTCAAAGACATGGTCTCTATCAGACCTATGTCAGACGCTTTCAAGTGCCGACTCTTCGCCACCACCCTAAAGGAGAAAGCAAGGGACTGGTTCCACCAGTTGCCATCCGGGTCAATCTATGCTTTCGAGGATCTGTGTCGCGGCTTCCTGTTGTGCTTCTCGACCTCGAAGAAGAGGAAGAAGGACCCTGAGGCGCTCTTCAATATCAATCAGAGGCCGGGAGAGTCGTTGGCTCATTATGTCGATCAGTTCCAGGAGGAGGTCTTCTTCATCCAGAAGGTGTCGGGGTACACCCTTCAACTCGCCTTCATAGTGGGGCTGCGGGAGGGGTTTTTCAAGATGGACCTTAAGAGGAGGGATCCTTTGTCTTTTGAGGAGATGATGGAGAGAGCGGCGGAGGAGATGGAGGGGGAGGCAGCAAACCCCGAGTTCACGAAGAGGTTGGCACGACTGAGCGAGCTGGAGGTCAAGCATCCGGAGGCAAGGAGAAGAGAAGAGGCAAGAGCCCCGGAGGTGGGGTGGAGGCAGCATGAAGGGGGGGGGGGGGGGGGGAAGGCCAGGGAAGGGGTTTCCACCAGGGAGGTGGCAACTTCCAAGGAGGCCAAGGAAGGCCCCATCAGCTAGGGTGGAGACAGGGCCCGAGGACACCTCCCCACCCGCCTCAGCAAGCAATGGCAGTTGGGCGAGGGAGAGCAAGAGGAGTAAGGGTAGCGGGAGCCGGAGGAGCCGGTCCTACGAGGAGTAATAGAGGGGTAGAGACTGAGAGGAGGAGGGAGGTGTTGCCCTATTGTGACTTCCACGAGGAGGAAGGTCACGCAACGGCCACCTGCCCAGATTTCTTGGAGGTGAAGGGAGCCAGAGCGTCGGCACCGTGGGAGTAGCGGGCGGTGATGATTGAGGAAGTCCTATCGCAGGATGTGGAGGACGAGAAGTGCAAAGACCGGGTCGACGTGGGGACCCGAGGAGGGATCGGGGTGATCCATGGGGGGGGGGGTGGTAGGGATTGAGGCGACCCGGAAGGCAAGCCTCCATACCATATATCGTCGTCGCGTGGCTTCGACATCCCAATCCCCTCCCCCAGCAGAGAAGATCTCATTCAACCAGAAGGATATGCCAGGTTATGAAGACCCGTTCTACAATGCACTGGTCATTCATACAGCAATCGAGAACTTCACCATCTCCCGGATCCTCGTGGATAACGGAAACTTGGTCAACGTCATCTTCAAGAAGGCGTTTGATGAGATGGAGGTGGAGTCCAGAAGGGTGCTGGCCTCGGATGGCCCATTGTTTGGGTTCTCCGGGGAGAGAAAGGAGGTGGAAGGGGGAGTGGGACTCCATGTAGTCCTAGGGGGCAGTCCCGGAACTGCCGCTTTGTTATAGTGGATGCCCCCAACAGCTACATCGTCATCTTCAGATGGCCACTCATTAATGCATTCTGCTGCGTCCCCTCCACCTTTCACCAGTGTCTCAAGTTCAACGTGGGAGGAGTCCAGGTCCAGATAAGGGGAGATCCGAAGGTGGCAAGGCATTGTTATGTTACAGCCGTGAACACCATCTCCTGGATGGTCAAGGAAAAGGAATGGGATCGGGAGATGGGGGAGTCGGCGAGGCTCGAAGAGGTAGGAGAGGAGGGGAAAGAAGGGGAAGGGGAGGCCCAGGAGGAAGGGGCGGAAGAACTGATGGAGGTTTGAGAAGGGAGAAAGGAGAAGGAGGCCGAAGCGCTAGCTCACGGTGAGGAGAAGGAGGGTGATTTGGGGGAGCAGTCCCGGCTGGAGGCCGTGGATGAGGTTGTGGAGATCAAGGTCACCACCCGAGCAGGGGTGGTAGAAAAAGTCAAGATCAGCGGGGAGCTCATCTCAGAGGAGCAGAAGCAAATTCTGGCCTGCGTACAGGAGAATGTGGATGTCTTCGCCTGGAGCACGGTGGAGAAACCCGGGATCGATGCAGACATGAATTTCCATTGACTCAACCTCGATCCCGGCACCCGACCCATCCAATAAAAGAAGGGGGTCGTTGCTGACAAGCTAGAAGGGCCCATCCGATAGGAGGTGGGCAAGCTCCTCCAAGCAGGATTTGTATCGGAGATCCAGTACCCAGGCTAGGTCTCCCATGTGGTTATGGTAAAGAAGGGGGAGGTAAGTGGAGAATGTGCGTTGACTTTTCTTTACTTAATAAATCATGCCCCAATGATTGCTACCCCTTGCCCCGAATCGACGCGCTGGTTGACTCGGCCGTCGTTTTTTCTGTGATGACTTTTTTAGATGCTTTTTCAGGTTATCATCAAATCCGAATGCACCCCCCCCCCCCCCCCCCACCCCATCCCGACGTCAAGAATGTCTCTTTCATCATGGGGGATGGGTGTTATTGTTACAAAATGATGCCTTTTGGGTTGAAAAATGAGGGGCAACATACCAACGGATGATAGACAGGGTCTTCCGAGAACATAGGGGGAGGAACCTGGAGGTCTATGTCGATGACCTCATGGTAAAGAGCCGGGACCTCGAGTCCCACCTTCGTGGCCATGAACAACCCTTTGGGACATTGAGAAAATTCAAGATGAAACCCAACCCCCATAAGTGTGTCTTCGGAGCCAGTCGAGGGAAGTTCCTAGGTCATTTGCTCACACCGTCTGGGTTGGAGCCTAACCCGGACAAGGTAAAGGCGATCATGGAGTTGGGGTCACCAAAGAATGTGAAGGAGGTTCAGTGCCTCACGGGGAAGCTGGCGGACTTAGTAGGTTCCTCTCCACGGCGGGAGAGAAGTGTGCACCCTTCTTCAAGGTGTTGCGGGGGAACCAAAAGTTTGAGTGGACCCCCGAGTGTGAAAGGGCCTTTCAAGCGCTGAAAGAACAATTGATCCAAGCTCCTTTGCTGCAGGGGCCGAGACAGGGAGAGGACTTGTCCCTGTACTTGGGAGTAGGACCCGAGGCAGTGAGTTCAGTGTTGATCCGGGAAGAAGGCAGAAGGCAACTCCCAATCTACTATGTTAGCCGGGTACTGAGGAAGGCAGAGCTCCGATACCCCATCCTAGAGAAGTTGGCCTTCACCTTGGTGGTGTCGGCCCGAAAGCTTTGGCCTTATTTCCAAGCGCATCTGATCAAGGTGGTGACCGACCAACCCCATCGCAACATCATGGTAGGGGTGGAGCACTCGAGAAGGCTAGCTAAGTGGTCGGTGGAGCTAAGTGAATTCGATATTTTGTATGTGCACAGGTTGTCCATAAAGGCCCAAGCGGTGGCAGACTTTTTGGCGGACTATGTGACCGAGGTGGAAGAATCAGAGCTACCCTTCTTGGTGGCTTGGAAAATGCTGGTCGGCGGGGCCTCAGGAAAACATTCCTTCGGGGGAAGACTGGTTTTGGTAAGCCCCCAAGGGACGAGGATTGAACAGGCATTCAATATTCATTTTCCCCTCACCAACAACCAGGCCAAGTACGAGGCAGTGATAGCAGGCCTGCGTGTGGCCCGGGAGTTGGGAGTGCAGGAGGTGGAGGTCTCGACAGACTCCATGGTGGTGGATTGCCATGTTAGGGTGGAGTTCGAGGTAAAGGAGTCGACTCTTCAGTGGTACTTGGAAAAGGTCAAGGGGCTCATAGGGCAGTTCCAGACCTTCTCGATCCGTCATGTGCCAAGGGAGGAGAGCGTCGTGGCGGACCTTCTGGCCAAGTCCGGTCCCAAGACAGGGGGACGGTGTCGGATCCCTTCCGGCCATCCATCGAGGAGGGGGGATGATGGAGGTGGACCAACGGGCATCATGGATGGACCCCTTCATCACCTTCTTGACATCGGGAAAGTTCCTCGAGGGGGATATGGACAAGCGGCGGTTCAGGTATAAGTCTGCGTACTATTCCTTGCATGTAGGAGGACTATACAGGAAAACGCTCTCGGGGCTCCTAGCCCGTTGTGTAGCGGAGGAGAAAGTCCCGAGAGTCCTGGAGGAAATCCACTCGGGAGAGTGTGGAAGCCACTTCGGGAGCCGAACCTTGGAGGGGAGGGTGCCGAGGCAAGGCTACTTTTGGCCTACCCTCAGTAAGGATGCGGCGGAGTTCGCAAGAAAGTGCTCAAAGTGTCAACTGTTCGCTCCTCTCCAGCTCTTGCCAGCCCAAAGACTCTGAACCATCACAGCTCCCTGGCCCTTTGCTATATGGGGTTTTGACCTGGTATGTCCTTTCCCGCAAGCGAGTGGCCAAAGAAAGTTCCTATTAGTGATGATTGATTATTTCTCCAAGTGGCTGGAGGTGAAGGCACTTGCCAAGGTAACGTCTCAAGTAGTTAGAAATTTCATATCGGGTGAGATAATATGCAGGCATGGGCTCCCACTAGCCATAGTTACAGACAATGGGCCGCATTTTGCTAGCGACGAGGTCGTCAACTTCTGTGCCCAGCTCGGCATAGACCTTCGATTTGTGTCAGTCCACCACCCGAGGAGCAATGGGCAAGTGGAGGCAGCAAACAAAATTATCGTGAACTTGCTGAAGAAGAAGGTAGAGAACCTCAGGGGGAACTGGTAGAGCAGTTACCCTCGGTCCTCTAGGCCTTGAGGACCACCCCAAACACGGCCAACAGGGAGACTCCGTTCAAGCTCTCCCACGGGTCTGAGGTCATCCTCCCAATAGAGTTTGAAGTGAAATCCACCAGGGTGGTCGCCGCGGGCGAATGGGATAAAGAATGGCTGGTGGAGAATGGGGAAGAGCAAAGGCTATCTCTGGACTTGGTGGAAGAGCTCCGGGACTTAGCCACCGTCCGGCAAGAGGTAGTCAAGCGGCGGATGGCTCGGTACTTTGACAAGCATATCTGAATAAAACAGTTTGAGAAAGGAGACCTGGTGTTGAAGAAGGTTGATGCGGCCGGGAGGAGCTGCGGTAGGAAAGCTCAATCCCAACTGGGAGGGGCCTAATATTGTAGATGAGGTGCTCAGGTCAGGAGGGTACCACCTCCGAGATGTGGATGGGGTACCTCTCGGCTTGGCCAGGAGCGGGGATGACCTAAAACGATTTTACCCTTAAAACTTTTTGTGATTGATTTGTTATATGTTTGGCTCACCATATACTGGTTCTGAAGTTTTTTCTAAACAGGGGTCCTCAAGTGTTTCATGCTGGATTGCACCGGATGATCCCGCTGTCGGGCTCTCACTAGCCAGTGGGTCAGGTTGATCTTGCGGAGAGGCTGGCAAGGTGACAAGTTTTTGTGCTGGAATTCCCCGGACGATCCCGCTGTTGGGCTCTCACTAGCCGGTGGGTCGGGTTGATCTCGCGGAGAGGATGGCAAGGTGAAAAGTTTTTGTGCTGGAATGTCCCGGACGATCCCACTGTCGGGCTCTCACTAGCAGGTGGGTCAGGTTGATCTCGCGGAGAGGCTGGCAAGGTGACAAGTTTTGTGCTGGAATGCCCCGGAAGATCCCGCCGTCGGGCTCTCACTAGCCGGTGGGTCAGGTTGATCTCGCGGAGAGGCTGTCAAGGTGATAAGTATTCATGCTGGAATGCCCCTGATGATCCCTCTGTCGGGCTCTCACTAGTCGGTGGGTCAAGTTGATCTTGCGGAGAGGCTGGCAAGGTGACAAGTTTTTGTGCTGGAATGCCCCGGACGATTCCGCTGTCGGGATCTCACTAGCCGGTGGGTAAGGTTGATCTCACGGAGAGGCTGGCAAGGTGACAAGTATTCATGTTGGAATGCTCCGGACGATCCCGCTGTCGGGCTCTCACTAGTCGGTGGGTCAACTCGATCTCGCGGAGAGGATGGCAAGGTGACAAGTTTTTGTGCTGGAATGCCACGGACGATCCCGCTGCCGCGCTCTCACTATCCGGTGGGTCAGGTTGATCTCGCGTAGAGGCTGGCAAGGTGACAAGTATTCATGCTGGAATGCCCCTGACGATCCCGCTGCCGGGCTCTCAATAGTCGATGGGTCAGGTTGATCTCGCGGAGAGGCTGACAAGGTAACAAGAATTCATGCTGGAATGCCCCGGATGATTCCGCTGTCGGACTCTCACCAGCCGGTGGGTCAGGTCGATCTCGCGGAGAGGCTGGCAAGCAAGTTGTTCGTGTTAATGGGCTTGGTTCGCAAAATCTCTCAAGACAAGGCCTAGGCAGGGCGAGCCTGGGGATCGCTCGCATGAAAATAAAAAGCAACATCGGATGAAAAACGCTCAAGTCCAACGGGAACAACGAGGCGGCTAAATACGGTGGTCGCAAGGCTCGTCGTGTCGGGCCCTGGCTCACAAAAAACACTTGGAGAATTCATACGCAGTGCCTAAAACTAGCGAGTCAGTGAGGTACGCCGGCGCTGTGGTTAACAAGCAACATTGGTCGCACGCAGGGGCTGGGCGAGCGAGGCAGGGTAATGTCGACCCCGCTCGCAAGGGCCCCCGCTGGGCAAGCCAAAGGTGTGAAGCAGACCACGCTTTACCCAGGTGCGAAAGCAAACAGGTCTATCTAACGAAGCTTCTACACGAGAAAAGCTACGCGAACGCCCTATTGGGTATGCGCGAGGCGTAGTAGCGGGACAAAATGAAAGCACGATAAAATGGTGAACCTTATAACCCTCACAGATAAGAAACGTGCGGGCGTGAGCATGGCTATACACAGAGATGCCAACATGGTTATAACGTATTAATGCGAGGCAGGGCTAAGCATATTAGTGCGAGCATAATAAAAGGCATGAGCGCGAGCAAAAGTCAAGTGACATTAGAGATAGAAAAAGATTTCATTTCATTCCTTGAAAGAGTGTCATTACATGTGACGGCGAACTCGCCGGGCAAAACAAAAATTTACATTTTAAAAGCAAAAAGTTCAAGGCTGGTCGCCGGATGACTCCTTCCCGCTCCCGCGATCTTCGGGCTCTGGGATCGGCGCGAACAAGTCCGGAATGACGTCCTCGACGCTGAGCTCCAGGGCATCCGGAGAAAGCAGGCCCGCCCCATTGAGGGTATCGAAGACAAGGTTGGCGACGCCCATTGAATTCTTGCGGGTCGTCTCCTTCTCGTCTTGCGATTGGTGGCGAGTCCCAGCCCGCGGAGGGGGCGGGGGGGGGGGGGGGGAGCACAACTCGGGTCAGCTCGCAGACTTGCGCCTTCAGGAACGTGACCTCCGATTCTAGGTCGGCATTCCGCGAGAGGAGCTGGCTCGCCGTTTTAGCGTCCTTTAAGAGGAAAGGTTAAGCCAAGCGAAGGGAAATGTGACGAGCGAGACAGAAGTTGTATGAATGACTTACCATTCCACCTTGGAGGCTGGCGAGGAGACCTTCCGAGATGGCCTCTTTCCCCTTGATGCTCGCGACCTCGTTGGTGGCCTCCTTAAGCTCACGCTGGAGCTCTTTGGAATCCCTTTCTGCGGTAAGGTACCGCCGACCCACCATGTGGGTGGCTCCATGGATCGGAAGTGGGCTCGCATGGCCTCGTTAACGTGCGGCTGGGATCGCAGGGAGCCGAAATGGGTGGCGTCCTCGCGGCCATACAGCCCGAAGGAGAGGGAGAACGCCTCGCCTCTAGCCTTATCGCCCTCAACCCAAGAGGGGAGGAGCGAAGAGCAAGAGAACCTGTTGTGGTCAGGATCCCACGCGAGCACCGAATCGCCAATTGCATCGGGGAGCTTCGCGCCCAGGCTTAAGTTCCTGTGGCTGGCTGGTTTGGGCTCGCCAGGAGCGTCCCTAGGCTCGGTGCTCTCCTTGGCAGCCTTTTCATTCGCAGGCAGAGGGAGTGGAACCTCCGCCTCGCTAAGGTCCACGACCTCTTTCCCCTTGGTCGTGGAGGGGGTATCCTTGCTCCTTTTCTTTACTGGGGGCTTCACCGCGAGCTGGCTCGCAAGTGGCGGCCGCTTCTTGCCAGAGGCCAAGCCGAGAGATTCTCGGCACGCATCGGCGGCCGCGGTGGCGAGCAAGCTGGAGGAGAGGACGACGCTCCTCGCATGCGGGGGGTGGGGGGGGGGAGCGGAAGATCCCGCCCTCCTGCAAAGGCGATGAAAAGGGTTAGCGAATGGAATCAGAAAAAGTGAAGTGGAGTTTTGCGAGCGCGAGCCGAACCTTCTCCGTGCGGAACTGGCAGCAGCGAGTCAACCCTCTGCCGGAGGAAGACGACCTCGAAGTTCTTCCCTTCCATGTACTGGTAGAGCCTCGCGTCGTCACCTTCGAGCGAGGCTGGGGGGCGGTAGGTTGCATCGTCCCGTTGGAGGGGGAGAAGGGGATATTGTCGAACGGTCCTTTGACTAGGACGTATTTCTGGTACCAGTAATGGGTCTTGTTGACTGTCTCACAGACAGTAACGTGCTGGCTTGCGAAATGGGTTGTCCCATCTTTGTATGCGCGAAAAGAAAAGATTTTGCAGAAGACAAGTAGGCTGAACTCCATCCTCTCCTCCCACAAATAGCAGGCGAACGCGACAACGACCGCGATCGCGTTTGGGGTCAACTGGCTCGGCAGGACGCCGTAGTACTTGAGTACCTGAGAAATTCACCAAAGTAAGATTAGCATGCTCCTTGCGAGGCGAGTAAGAAAGGCGAGGATGGATTAGAGTACCTGGCGTACTTCCGGCCAGATTGGGAGTCGCAACCCATTCTCGAAATGGGCAATGGGGATGACGAGCTCTTCGGTGGACGAATCGTTGATGGTGGCAGAGTTCGGCGGGCGGCGAGCTATAAACCCTGAAGGGATGTATTTGTCCACCGTGGCGAGGAACTCGTCAACGGTGAGCGAGGCGCAGAAGAATGGGTGTTCATAACATATGTTAAGTCATTGGAGTAAAAGAATGAGGCTATATTTGGCAATTTTGAATGTTGCACCAAAGACAACTTCTTGTATATAGTAGTTAAAGATATATATAAATATATATATATATATATATACAATTTGGAGCACTCAGGTTTCTTGGCTTCTTAAGTGTTTTAAATCTTAAATAAGCAATTTAATATTTCGATTCAAATGACTTATTATAATTTAAGAACAATATTAGTTCTATATGAAACGATAATAATTTTACTCTGTCATCCAAATACATATAAAATTATAGTTACACAAATTGTTGATCAATATTCTCTATTTGGAATGTATAAATAAGATTTTAAAATGTATATTTATTTGGAATATTTCAACTATTAATCCATTTAATCTTTATTTCCTGGAAAATACGGTAAGTTGGGTTCAACTTTTCACAGTTGGAGTTTTACCCTTTTTTTTTTTAAACAACAATATGAAAAATTCAAAATAAGCAAATAAAAAAATATTTAAAATCTCCTATAAATAAATGAAATGTCCATAGCTAATTACAACATCAGGGATCTCTAAAAGGAAACACAAAAATCTATGGCTTCGTCAATCTTTTCTCTTTGGATATCTTTTCTCATTCTCTCAAGTGCAGGTTTTCTTCCGCTTCTTGTATTTGGAAGGGGAGGCTTTTCGGTGGATCTCATTCATCGTGACTCGCCAAAATCGCCGCATTATGACCCGAGCTCCACACCTTTCACCCGACTCAGAGAGGCTGCAGAGCGGTCCCGTGCTCGTGCCATTTACTTCCGTGATTCAATACAAACGACCTCATCTATTTCATCCGCTGTGTCATCTACTGAC
Organism: Dactylorhiza incarnata; assembly: GCA_033032865.1. Taxonomy (NCBI): domain Eukaryota; kingdom Viridiplantae; phylum Streptophyta; class Magnoliopsida; order Asparagales; family Orchidaceae; genus Dactylorhiza; species Dactylorhiza incarnata. The sequence goes on along the minus strand of JAWHQI010001596.1, from coordinate 15,520 downwards.
AGCATCTACTCAAAAATTACCCCAGATAGTTTTGAATATCTGATGAGCCTCTACCTTGGAACTCCGGCTGAGGAGTTCTTAGCCATCGCCGACACGGGTAGCGATCTTATTTGGGTCAAATGCAAGCCGTGTGAAGAGTGTTACCCACAAACGGCCCCTCTATTCGACCCGAGTGCATCATCCACCTACAAAGTGATCTCATGCAACACCGACTCATGCTCGTCCCTTCCACAGACCAGTTGTGGCGAAGGATCCCAGTGTGAGTACAAATATGGATATGGGGATGGGTCCTTGGTCGACGGTTTCCTCTCTAGTGAGACTTTGAGTTTTGACTCTACTGGCGGGCGTCGCATTCAAATTCCATCAACTCTCTTTGGTTGCACCCACCGAAGCAATGGAACGTTCTCCAAGAATGGCGCCGGCCTTGTGGGTTTGGGCGGAGGGAAGCTTTCCCTCATCCGACAATTAGGATCCGCCATTGAAAGCAAGTTCTCCTATTGCTTACCCTCTTCAAGCCAGGCCTCTGCCACGAGTCGACTTAACTTTGGTGCAAGTGCTGATGTCTCAGGATCCAACGCCGTCACCACCCCTTTAATCGCCGGCTTCCCCAGTACATTTTACTTCCTTAGCCTCGAGCAGGTTAGCGTGGAAGGCCAAGGAGCTGTCAAAGTGAAGCCGGGAATGCAGATAGGTAGTCACACTGAACAAGGAAACATTATCATCGACTCAGGCACCACCCTCACGCTAGTTGATGATGAGACGCTCAAGTCAATAGCAGCGAAAGTTGTGAGCAGTGTCAAGCTTCCGCAAGTGAAAGATCCCAACGGTGACTTCAACCTCTGCTTTGATGTCTCCGGTTCCGGGGCTAATGCTCAATTCCCTGATATCACATTCCAATTCGCTGGTGGTGCATCAGTTGTTTTGCATCAATCTAATGCATTCATCAAAGCAGACCAAAACATGCTATGCATGACCTTGGTATCTAGTGCTGGCATCGGCATCAACATCTTCGGAAACATTGCACAACAAAATTTTCATATTGGATACAACCTCAATGCAATGCAACTCACATTCGAACCTGCAGAATGCGCCAATCTTTGAAGAGAACATGTAATGAATTACTTTGCAATGTTTTATACTCTCGCTGCAGACTGCGTCAATCTATTGTATTCTCTATTTCATGTCACGTAAAATTAAGCATATTTATTGATTCTGAGTTGTCACCTTTTTTTGCTAAATGTTACAGGCAGCTCTTCGAAGTTTATATTAACTCATAAAAACAAAATTCACGGCGCCATTCCCTTCCAATCCTTTGACGAAATTAACCATCTTTGTGCATAATCCCGCTACGAAATGAAACCATTTAAATTCTTTGACGTTAACACATTTTGAAAATTCTGAAGTCTATCCTAATAATAAATTTGTTTCATAATTGTAAGAATCTTATACTAAATTTGTTTCTTTTTCTTTGAAATTGTGAAAAAAACAGGAGATAGTCAATTTTAATGAAATGTTATTGGTCTTGTTGTATTTAGTTTTATCCAAATCTAGATTAGTTCATGTCGAGCTTGGAAGTTATTTTTTGACTATCAGTTATATTTTTCTATTATACTTGTGTTAGGAAAAAATGTACAAAGTTTAAGTGGGGTGTTCCCAGCTTACAGGCTTATTTATTCATTTTTAAGATGATTTTACATTCACTCAACAATGGGTATTTATTGCTGATACCCATGTTACAAAAGACCACATTTTGGGCTTAACTTTTAACATTGCTTACATCAGTCTTTACTCATTGTTGCGGAACGCTTAGGGCTCTTGGTAGACCGGTCCAATTGAACCACCATAGCTCGTGAGCGAACTAAGCGCGCAAACAGTCAATTCGAGATTTGCTGAGTACACTGGGACTTTTTTAACGTGGAAAACCCAGAAAGGGTAAAAACCACGCGGCCGGGGCTGTGCCGACCAAACTTCACTATCTTCCGGTGGTTACAACTTGATGGTTGGAACTCGAGCGCGACAGGCCGCTACTCGTTACAACAAGAGAGAGAGAGAGCTCTGAGGGTGACAGGCCACCTCTCGGAAAAACTAAGTCTTTTTCCCTTCTGAGAATTCTGGAGAACCAAAGTGAGAAGCTGCGTCGCCTTTCAGGAACGAAAGTGAGATGCTGAGTCGCCTTTCCGGAATGAAAGTGAGAGGCTGAGTCGCCTTTTCGGAACGAAAAGTGAGACGCTGAGTCGCCTTTTCGGAATGACAGTGAGAAGCTGAGTCGCCTTTCCGGAACGAAAGTGAGAAGCTGAGTCGCCTTTCCGGAACGGAAAGTGAGATGCTGAGTCGCCTTTCGTGACAAAGAAAATCTTCAAGTCCACGAAGGAGATCTTCAAGTGCCGAAGGAGAATTCCGCAAAAGTCTGCAAGGAGCTCTCCCGGGTCCAGAAGTCAAGGTCCTCTCAAATGAAGCCTTGAGGCTCCTTTTATAGCTTTGGTTGGGGGCAGTCCGGTAATTTCGCCGTTTGCAGTTTCCATAAATGCTCGGCGGACGAATCATATTTTCTGATTCGGGGCACACGGATCGCCCTTTTTCGTAAATGACCACCTTACCCTTCGGGCAGTTCGGGTAGTTCGGGCAGTTCTGTTGGAGGAGAAAAAGGCGACAGGTTGTTCCTGAAATATGAGAAACTGGAAAGACAAAAAGTGAGAAGGTCGGAAAGACAAAAAGCGAGAAGGTCGGAAAGACAAAAAGCGAGAACGCCTCCGAGCGCGCTCAGAAACGTTCTGAGCGTGCGCGAGTGCCGAGGTGCTTCGCACGTGCCGCGGACCACGGAGATCCCCCGGGCGGACGGCGGAATGGGGAGTCGCCCCCAAGAAGGAATTGAGATCCGACGCACCCGTCAAAAGGGCGCGAATGCGGCGGGGGCCCCCTCGAGCCCCCCTACGGAAAAAGGCGAGGGGAGGGGGCCGGACCGCATCCTACGGGCGGTGCGACCGAGTCGCACCCCCCGGGGGGGGGGGGGGGGGGGGGGGGGGGGGGGGGGGGGGGCTTGGCCGCACCTCCCAAGGGGAGTGTGGCTGGGCCGCACCTCCCAAGGGGGGTGCGGCCTGACCACACCCCGGGAGGGGTGCGGTCGGGGCGCGAGCGGGTCGCTCCCCCGCGACGGGGGGTGTTGCCCGCGCGCTAGCGTGCGCTCCCGTGCGCGCGGTAGCGCACGTACCTGCGGCTTGCGTGCTTTGACCGGCTTGTGCGTGCTTTGACCTCTCTTCGGCGGGGCTTCCTTTAGACGCAGCCCGAGGCCTTTACGGGTGTATAACATAAGCCCCCCAAACCTTCGGAGTTCGAGTTTCGGGGCGAGGAGTTCGGAGGTTTTGACTTTTCTGTGGCGGCTTTATTCACCGCCCTCTTTGCGGCGTTTTGGGCAGGAGTTGCAGTCGAAGGGTGAGCGTGGTTGACTTTGTTTCTTTGTCCTGGACAGGCGTTTCTCGCCCGACGCTGGGTCGTGATAGCCCTCTGATGGTCCTGCTTTCCTGGTTGCTGTCAAAGCGTTGATCGTGGGAGGACGCTTTAAGATGGCCGACGAAGGGCGTTGGTTCTCTGAGCTTGTCGCTGGCTTGCTGCCTAATATTAATATCCGCATCGGTTGAGTGATTTCTGCAAAATAACAGATGAACTTGCGCGGTTCTGAGCCCGCGACTTTTACATAATAGAAATTTAGCTTGCGCAAGTCTGTGCTTGCGGCTTTTTTGCACGAGTCTGTGCTCGCGGCTTTTTGCACGAGTCTGTGCTCGCGACTTTTTTGCACGAGTCTGTGCTTGCGGCTTTGGCCGGTGAATAGCGGATGTATTCAAACCGGGGGTGAACGTAAGGGGGCAGGCCCCTACAACACCGCGACTCGACGGCGGAGGAGAAGGGCGAACCTTCAATCGACGGCGGTGCAAAGTCCCCGGGGCAGGGCCCCGAAGTGCCGGTGAATAGCTGGTGTATTCAAACCGGAGGCGAACGCATGAGGGGCAGGCCCCTACGACGCTGGGACTCGACGGCGGAGGAGAAGGGCGAACCTTCAATCGACGGCGGTGCAAAGTCCCCAGGGCAGGGCCCCATTACAAAGATTTTTCTTAAATGGATGTTGATGTCAAAATATACATACATAGTTTTATAGCAAGAAATTGTTTGATGCGTAGCTTTATTGAAGATAAGATAGGTGCACGAGTCTGAGCTCGCGGCTTTTACATAATATATAATATAAGATAAGTGCACGAGTCTGAGCTCGCGGCTTGGTACAGAAATTTTAAGATAAGTTCGCACGAGTCTGAGCTCGCGGCTTAGCATATGGTAGAAGTCCCTGGATCACTGGTAAAAGCGGCGCAGGTTTTGAGCGTTCCAGGTGCGTGGCAAAGTCTTCCCTTCTGCCGTCCTGAGCCTGTATGTTCCGGGTTTCACGACCGTCGTGACTACGTACGGGCCTTCCCAGGCCGGCGAGAGCTTATCTCCTTGGGGGCCTTTGTCGGCTGCCTCGATGCTGCGCAAGACGAGATCTCCTACGTTGATCGGTCTGGGCTTCACCCTCCTGTCGTAGATTCGGGCTACACGCATTTGGTAGGATGCGGCACGTTGGGCAGCGTTGTCCCGAACTTCTGGGATTAGGTCGAGGTTTTCCCGAAGCAGTCCGTCATTCTTACTGGGGTCGAAGGTTAGCACCTGAGTACTTGGAACGCCGACGTCGACAGGAATGATAGCTTCGGTCCCGTAACAGAGGTTATAAGGCGTCTCCCCTGTAGGAGTCCTCTCTGTTGTGCGGTACGCCCACAACACATTTGGGAGCGCGTCTACCCATTGTCCTCCAGCTTCTTCTAGGCGTGTCTTCAATCCTTTGAGGATGGTGCGATTTGTGACCTCTACCTGTCCGTTGCTTTGCGGATGTGCCACGGACGTATGACGAAGGTTGATCTTCAAAACCTCGCACATTTTGGTGAAGGACTTCCCAGTGAATTTAGTGCCGTCGTCGGCAATGATTGTAGCCGGGATGCCGAAGCGGCAGACGATGTTCTTCCAGACGAATTGTTTGGCGTTTTCTTCCGTGATTTTAGCTAGGGGATCTGCTTCTACCCATTTGGTGAAATAATCGATGGCTAGGATGATGAACTTTCTCTGTCCGGATGCTAGGGGCAGGGGGCCGAGAAGGTCGATCCCCCATTGCGCGAATGGCCATGCACTTTGCAGCGTGGAAAGTGAGACCGGGGGTTGATGAGGTGTGTTGGCGTGCAGCTGACAGCTCTTACATCTTTGGACAAAGTCGGCTGCGTCCTTCCTCATTGTCGGCCAATAGAAGCCTTGACGTAGTATTTTCCACGCCAATGCTTTCCCGCCTAGGTGTTCTCCGCAGACTCCCCCATGCACTTCTCTGAGGGCGTAGTCGGCCTCGTCTGCTGGTAGGCATTTTAGATATGGCCCCGAGAATGCAGGTTTGTAAAGTTCCCTGTCTATAATAGTGAATGACGCCGCCCGCATCCGTAGTCTTCGCGCTTCTAAGCGGTCTTCAGGAAGGTGCCCGCATTCGAGGTAAGCTCGTAATGGGGTCATCCAGGATGACTCCTCCTGGTGAATGACTGCAATCTCCCACGGCCCTTGAATGCTTGGGACCACGACTTCTTCGATTCGGCGCCTTCGAGACTGGTAGCTGGAGGGTGAGGTGGAGAGCTTGGATAGAGCATCCTCCCTGGAGTTCTGCTCTCGGGGGATGTGTAGTATTTTGCCAATGGTGATTTACTGCTATAAATGTAGCACATGCTAAATTATATTTGTTTAGCCTATAAGTGCTGTCAAAAATGATCACGTCGCCAAAACATTCGTAATCCAATTTTGCTGGGTCATCAATCCAAAAAAAACTATGCAGCCGATTCAATTCATCTGTTTGTATATCATAAGAGAACATGCTATCAGACAATTGTCTATCCTTAAAAAGTTCCAATAATTTAGCTGCATCTCCAATTTCGATGAGCGCTCTTCTTTCCCGATGTACGAAGTTATATGCATCTGATTTATTGAAACCTACATTTTCAGCTCCGCCAACTTCTTCAGCCATAAGGTTGAACGTGTCAATAGTTCGTATACCAACTCCTGTCATATTCCGAATCAAGGTGGCTTGGCCATCAACTACACGACGATGTGATCTCAACAAATGTACGTCTTGAGATGTAACCAAAGGATGATTGTGCTCTTCAATGAATTTTAAAACCTTCCAATTTTTACCCTCTTGGTCAGCAGTAAAGTGCAAGCAAGTCAAGCAGCCCGTCCTTAAATCCACTCTACGAAATTTTTTCTTCGCATCAATACACGAGTTCTGCACTTTATAACCTGCTTTCGAACATGAAAACTCTCGTCCCCTGATGATCCGTGTATGAGTCCAGTAAAATACATGTTGTTTTCGCACACTAAAGCCACACTGACGAGCATATGCAGAGTACACTACATCTTCCTTGTGCACCTTCTGTACCTGCGAAAATGCAGATACAGTGTAAGATGCTAGGTAGAGATTCAAATATACGATCGTAATACATTTGTAATATATTCGCACATTATTTTCTATACAGCTATAATAAAACGTAATCTTACACCAGCTATAGTCTCATTAGAAGGTGCATGACTCTTGTCAACTTCCTGGGACTTCTCAGATGATTGATGGTTGTCCTCCATGGAGAATTAGGAGGAAGTAAAATGCTGGGCTCCTCGACTTTTGGCAAACGAAAAAGACCACCGGAGAAGCAGAAATGGCAAGAAATGTTTCCTGTGGAACCCTACTCGTAACCGTACATTCGAATCCTCTGTGTGCTCCAGTCGTCTTCTCCCGCCACCACCGAAACAAACGAAGGAGATCGAAGACGATGAAGATGACGGCGTAAAACCTGATCCCGTTAGAAAGGATTTATCGTCCCGCCCTAAACCCCGAAAAGAGCCTCTCAAAATTTTGAGAGGGAAAGACGAGTGAAAGGCGAAAAATAAAGTATTTATATACGCACGTAAGCATACACACACATACGTACAGAAAAATTTTCGTTTGCAAATATACATGCAAAGGGAATAATAATATATTATTATACATGGAATATTTATTCCATGTATTTATTTATGCATGGAATATTATTTCATGTATATTAATAATATATTAATATACATGAAATATTTAAAAAATTTCACTTTTTTTATTTATGCATAAATTTTAATTTATTTTTTATTTTAAAATAATAATATATTAATAGATACATAATATTGTTACTCAATTCGAGCTGATTCAAATCATATTTCGAGCGATTCAGGGCTGAGCACTCGAAATCAACTCGATATGTGATTCAATTCAAATTGAATCGGCTCAAATTGAGTCGAAGCAATTGTAATCGATTTCGATTCAGCTCAATATTCGAACGATTTTCGAGCGATTTTCGAGTTTTTAATAATACGCTAGCCCTATTTGGGACCAAATAGGTGGGGTCCATTTCATGATCTCGAAAAATTTTATATTATCTTTGCTTTTGAATATTATTTTTATAAATTTTATGAATAAAAATGGACCCCTTGGAAATTTATATTGTTCAACAATAGTTGCTTGGACAATAGTGAGAGCAAACCCGGTTGGAAACACAATTGAGAAAAAAAAACGATAACATTTGGCTAGTTGCAGCCACGAACATAATTTTCCATCTTTGAGCAAACCCGGTCGGCACAATGATGTAAATGTGGTCAAAACACACAATTGCGGATGTCGAGTCCCCAAAGAGCAAAATTTGGGCTAAAATGTACACATGTATGTTGGGCTAGAGAGCACGCAAGCCTGACCAGAACACCTGCAAATTAGTTCGAGCAAGTATCTGCACGTCCGCTTAGCGGTATGCCGATACACAACCAAAACACAGCACAAAATAACAGTAATAAAATGTGACACACAGATATAACGTGGAAACCCAATAGGGTAAAAACCACGGGACGATCGGAGTCCAACCCGGAAAGCCGCCACTAAAAATGTGTAAAACAGATAGGCAATTACAAGGCTTTCCCTCCTCGATCCACACATGATCTTCACCAACTTCGCACCACACAAGAATACACAATAAACAGTAGCAAGAAAATTGCAAGTTACCGACAGTGGCCGACGAGACGGATTACACAAATCCTCTCCAAGATGCCTCTTCGAATACTTGCCAAAGTCTGCTCCAGATCCAATCCGTGTATGCGAAGTATTCCTCGTCAACGTCGCAGAGACGTCCGAAAGCTCTTCCCAAATCAAGACGCTTGCCACAAAGGCCTCTCTAAGAACTCTTTCAATGCTTGAGATAGGAGATGAGTGGATGCCTTACCCCTCCCCCTTCATGCCTATTTATAGGCCAAAACCAAGGGGTAGATGGTGGTAGATGGCATGTGGAGGAAGCTTCCTTGAAGCTTCCATGAAGCTTTCATGAAGCTTCCCTCGGTCAAAGAACACATGTCAAATAATATGAAGCTTCCTTTGGCCACCTTCCTAGAAGCTTCCTTTAAGAGCACATGTTGACTTCCCCTCTTTCCAGGAAGCTTCCTTCAAGTCAAAGACGGCTAGCCTCTTTTCACACTTAGGAGAAAATACCTCATCAAATCTCCCCCTTTTCGACTAAGTGAAAAATGTGTCATTCTAATAATCTTCATTTGGTAAGACCTTCATGTCTCCTCCATATGTCGATAGATCCAGCGCCACCAAGTTCGAGTTAGTAAAACTCGAATCCACAGTTTTCTCCACAAAGGACGGGAACTGCACCCAACAATTTATCCCCTTTCACATCAAGGCGGAAGAAACCGCCATTCCGGCGATTCTAACGCAATGCTCGAACTTCCCCTTTGGCACTGTCTTGGTCAGCATGTCTGCCCCATTGTCATCAGTGTGCACCTTCTGAAGATCAAACTCCTTCTGCTCCAGGACATCTCGTATCCAATGATACCGAGTGTCGATGTGCTTCGACCTCGAGTGAAACGTGGGGTTCTTCCCTAGGTGGATAACGCTCTGACTGTCACACAAGAGTGTGTATCGGTCCTGAGTGAATCCAAGTTCTTTGATGAACCTCTTCATCCAAAGCAACTCTTTCCCAGCCTCAGTAACCGCAATGAACTCAGCCTCCGTGGTAGACAGTGCAACGCACTTCTGTAGTCTCGACGCCCACGAGACAGCTCCTCCTGCAAAAAGAATCATGTACCCTGACGTCGACCTCCTAGAATCCAAATCTCCAGCCATGTCCGCATCAGTGTAGCCCAACAGCTCTGGCTCACTGCCTCCAAATCTCAGCGTCAAGTTTGACGTCCCCTGTAAGTACCTTAAAATCCATTTCACCGCGCTCCAATGTTCTCTCCCAGGATTGGAGAGAAATCTACTGACGGTCCCGACCGCATGCGCAATGTCTGGACGTGTACACACCATCGCATACATAAGGCTCCCAACTGCAGATGCATACGGAACCTTCTGCATCTCCTCGATCTCCTTGGGTGTGCTGGGGCACTGATCAGCGGTAAGTCTGAAGTGAGCTGCAAGAGGCACGCTCACCTTCTTCGCCTGATCCATATCAAATCTCTGCAACACCTTGCGGATATACCGCTCCTGTGATATCCAGAGCAATCTGGCTCCCCTGTCTCTGCGAATGTGCATCCCTAGAATGGTCTTCGCAGCACCCAGATCCTTCATCTCAAAGGCGGAACTCAACTGCCCCTTCAACTCAGCAATACGAGCAGTGTTCCTCCCGACGATCAACATATCGTCCACATACAACAGCAGAATCACAAAATCCTCTGGAGCATACTCCTTGATGAACACACAGTGGTCAAGGGTGGTCCTCCTGAAGCCGATCTCCTCAATAAAGGAATCAAACTTCCTATACCATTGTCGTGGAGCTTGCTTCAGGCCATACAAACTTTTCTGCAAGCGGCACACCAGACCTTCCTTCCCTTTGACACTGAAGCCCTCAGGCTGATCCATGTATAGCTCCTCCTCAAGATCGCCATGCAGAAAGGCGGTCTTGACATCCATCTGCTCTATCTCCAAGTCTAGCCTCGCAGCAAGGCCAAGTACCACACGAATAGATGACATCTTCACCACAGGTGAGAAGATCTCATCGAAGTCAACACCCTGTCGCTGACCAAAGCCCTTCACCACCAGCCTGGCCTTGTATCTGGGAGGTGTAGAGGAATCTCCCTGCTTCACCCTGAAAATCCACCGATTTTTCAAGGCCTTCTTGCCCTTAGGCAGTCTCACCAGATCATACGTGTGGTTCTTCTGCAGCGACTGCATCTCCTCCTGCATAGCAGCCATCCACTGACGCTTCTCAGCACTCTCCACAGCCTCGTCATAGTTCTCAGGCTCCCCCGCATCAGTCAGCAGTATAAACTCTGATGCAGAATATCTGGCGGACGGGTGCCTGTCACGATCTGATCTCCGCAAGGCAGGCTCAGGGGCCAGTGCAGACACATCATCAGCAATGTCCTCAGCGACTCCTGGTTCACCATCAGTGGTGATATCATGATCCGGAAGGGTATCAGTACCCTGTGCTGGCTCAGGCTCAGCAGCCTCCTCAACGTCATCATCTCCAACCATAGGTGACTCTGCAGCAACACGAGCGTCAACCTCCAACTCAACAGTCCCCTCAGGATCGCCAACAGTCTGATCCTCACAGAACACAACATCCCGGCTACGTACAAGCTTCTTCTCAACTGGATCAAAGAACCTATACCCAAACTCTCCACTATAGCCGTACCCCAAGAAAATACACTGGCGGGTCTTCGAATCCAACTTCGATCTCTCGTCCCTGGGGACGTGCACAAAGGCTTTGCAGCCAAATACCCGCAAGTGACTGTAAGAGGGGTCTTTCCCATACCAGACCCTATCTGGGACATCCTCCTGAAGAGCTGAACTCGGCGAGAGGTTGATGACATGCGCTGCAGTAAGAAGAGCCTCGCCCCAAAACATCCCTGGCAGCTTCGACTCAGATAGCATGCACTGAATCCTCTCCATCAGTGTCCGATTCATCCTCTCAGCTACGCCATTCAGCTGCGGCGTCTTCGGTGGGGTCTTCTCATGTCTAATGCCATGGTCTCTACAGTACTCGTCAAACGGACCAATGTACTCTCCCCCGTTATCGGACCTGATGCATCTCAGTTTCTTCCCAGACTGTCTCTCCACCTCAGCGTGGAATCTCCTGAAAGTATCGAGGACCTGATCTTTGGTCTTGATAGCATAGACCCAAAGCTTCCTCGAGTGATCATCAATGAAGATAACAAAGTATGAAGCACCTCCTCTAGTCTGGACCTTCAGTGGTCCACAAACGTCTGTGTGAACTAGCTCCAACGACTCCGATCTCCTGGTGGACGTGTGGCTGTGAAATGAAATCCTGTTCTGTTTCCCAGCCATACAGTGGTCGCACCTCTCCAAGTGATCACCAGAAATATCACTAATTAGCTTCTTCTTTGCTAGGCATCCCAAACCCTTCTGGCTAATGTGTGCCAGCCTCCTATGCCATAAGGAAGTGGATGCCTTGTAAGACCCTATTTTTTTTTTTTGCAAAAACCACCGGGTCTTAGGCCCAGAACCGCCGTTTTGTGGTGACACCTTCGCTCGGGAAGGTCGTCACTACAAAACGCCGATCCTGCCGGCCAAATCGATCACAAGAAAAGTAAGCTAACATGAAGAAAGCAAGCAAAACATGTCCACATCACATATACAAATAAATCATCAAAAGATGTCCACAACCATAACTGAAAGAAAGGAAAACAAGATAACTAGGGCCTTGCCCAATACATCAGATCCTCACTACATGATTCACTCGCGGAAGCAAAACAACTAAACCAACACTCACGGATCCTGTCATCTGAGCTCCTGAGCTAGACTGCCCCGCCTCCATTTGCACCGGCCTCTGGTGCTGCTCCGTCGCCGCGGTCTCCTAAAATGATAAGGTCCACCGACCGTCAGTCATAAAGACTCAGCCAATTCCCCACCCCTCCCCCCAGGGCTCCTAGGCACCGGATGGAAAGGAGGAAGCGGAGGACAAACAAGGGGTAGGAACAAATGCAGGTGACAAGGTAATATCTACTCTACACAGGTGATATATATATATAAATGAAACAAAATAGAAACAGCAGGTAAAGTAAAGGTAAAGCAGTAATGAGTAAATGTAGAAACAATCTAAATATTATAATATTAACCATTGATTTATAGGAGTGCCCATACAAACCTATAGACCAAGGGGTCGTTTAGCAGGGCCTATCGTATAAAAAGTCCCATACCAATTTATACGATAGGTGTCAGGGGTTGAATGCAATGATTATGCTATGTCATGCAAGTATGTGATTATGCGGTGATCAAACAAGTGCAACTCACCCACTACGACTCTATGCGCATAGACCTTTAGTTCCCTCTTTTTGGAGCGAGCTAGACTCCTCAGGATACTCCCGTAGTGGCAAACGGAAGCGGTGGGTTGGGCCTCGCCCACCTCTAGGTTGGTATATGCACTACCCGACCTAGACCTATCGTACGCCTCCACAAAACCCGCGGAGCGTCTGCGTACTCATACTGACTGGACCGCCAGACTTTTATGGCTAAGTGTAAATACCACACTTGCCGAGCCCAAGTGTTAACGTCGGTGCAACGACCGCCAACACGAAGGACCCACCACCTTATGCACATGCAAATTATCTTCCAACAATACCGAGCTACAAGCTCCCCGGGCTAACCCGCCCGTCACCAATAACTACCTCAGAAACAAAAGACCACCGGACTAAACCGGCTAGACTTCCATATGCACTCCCTCAGAGTGACTTTCCTGCCTTAGAAACTCAGGTGCTCAAAGACGCTAACAAGAAAAGACGATCTTTCGTCAATTCCCGGACGACCTAGCCGAGGGTGGCACCCCACCACCCTAAGACTTACCAAACCCCAACTTCTCTAGAGACCCATACATAATACAAGGCTACCACCCAACCTTCATCACTTCAGACCCAAGACTACCAGATTGACCTCTAACCCCAAAGTTGTCAAATTGCTAAACGCAGACCACCCTTAACGTTTTGATGCTCATGAAGAGAGGTACACTAAATATCCAACTTCTTGACCCAAGGGATTTACTGGGGACCCATACTACCTACTTCAGATCAAATCTAGGGTTTCATAATTTTCCATTAATAATTGTATTTTAAATAATTTTCCAAATGGCCACATAACTAAGGTTTGAACTACAAGTATATTTTTCTGACCTCCTATGCCCACTCCAATTTACTCATAAATCAAGGGTACCTAATAAACAGTAGAGATAAAGTTTTAGGGAAAACCAGCAAGATTTATTATTTTTAGAAATTCCAAAACACAATTATTTCCAATAATTTCCAAAGGAGGTACCCTCATATGAACTCCAATCCTTGTGCAAATTAACACAGTGGTGCTTATTAATAAAATATTTAATCCTACAAAGTTTGACCATGCTATTCAGAGGGTATGTTTGTAATTCCATCAAGGATATGTTTGCAATTTCTTTCAAAATGAACTAGAGGTACCAAAAATATTGATCTATAAATTATAAGAAAATTACGGAGGTTATATATTGTTATGAAAAGACATCCAGCAAAGTTACATGCAATTAGAGTAATTTATCATCACAAATTTAACCAACCAAAATTGCCAACAATGAGGAATATTACAATTTGGACCTCCAAGGGTTAACTCATGATCTAACCAATTCTTCCAGAGATATATGACATTAAAACCATGATTATGACAGAAGATGGTAAATTGATAAATACTATTTCTCCCTAAAACCTCAAACCCTAAATAATTACAAATCTACCCTAGGGTTTATTACTTATGATTGGCAACTCCAAATCCCTCCAAACTCCTACAGTAGCATTCTCTGGTCACTAAGGCCATCTACCCAAAATTTCAAGTCAAGCCACTGTGGTTTGACCCCTCTTCCTTCATTAACCTCTAATTGCACCCCTTTAGGGTTTAGCCTAGGGTTAGGGTCTAACCTTCTCCAATAGCTCTAGTAGGAACTCCAGAGATTTATAACCTCAAAACAAGTGGTTGACAGAAGATGATGATTCCCTAAGTGCTACTTCTTCCTATATCTCCAAATTCCAATTATTTACAAATCTACCCAAGGATTTATTACCTAGGTTAGACAACTCCAAACCTCTTCAAATTCACAAGGGAGTCTTCTCTGGTCACTAAGACCTACCCACTAAAACTTTAGGTCAAACCACTAGGGTTTGACCCTACTCCCTTCATTGACCCCTATTTGCACCCCTTAAGGGTTTAGCCTAGGGTTAGGACCTAAACATCTCCACATCCACTCAAACCTCTTGGGAGGAGATTATACACTCTTAGGACTCAGAGAGGTCTATTACCACTTCTCCCCATGGGCATTTACTCCTACCTCCTTCACAAACCCTAAGAGGGTACCATAAACTCAACCATTAGGATTTATGGGCACAATAGGTCCTAACCCACCCAAAGTGGCTCCTTGGGGTGCCTCCTACCTCCCAAGGCAGTGACCAAAATTACCCCAACAATCAATGGGAGGAAACCCCTCCACACCCAAAACTAGCTTAGGTTTACCTTTACCCTAAACATAACCTTTAAGAGAAACTAGACTCAAAGGTCTCCCTACCTTGCCCAAGTCCATACTACTCACTATACTGACCATAGGTCAGTGGAAGACCACCTAAGATCCTACCAATAATTGGTGAGGAGTGGAATTCCAATGGGCACCTATTTGGGGTGCAAATAGCAATTTTGCCCCTTTTTGATTTACTAGGGCAAAACTCCCCCAATGGCCTCCAAACTTGAACCATAGGTTGGCATGGGGGAGGGTGAGGTGCACCCCAAATATGGAGCCAAAAGACCTTGTGGAAAGGTGGGGGCACTCACCCAAAGTTTTGCCCAACCCTAGGGAGCCTAAGGCTATTTTAGTGGAATACCCTACCAAAACAACTCCATAAATCATGATATTTTAACAGGGCCTATACATACCCCTTAGGACAACCCATCCAAGTTTGGAAGGGTTTTGAGGTGTTTAGGACACCTAATTAGGTTAAACTAGGATTATTGGTCTTTCCCAAACATTAAGAAGAAAACTTCACCAATCCTTGTGATTCTTTGGACATGAGCTAGGTATGCACAAGACTAGACTACACCCCAAAAATCAAGTCATTTTGGAGTATATAATGGGGTGGGCATCAAAAATGAGTTCTGATTAGCCCTAAAGACAGCCTCCACTAGAATGAGTGCTGAGCCCTAACCAGGACTCCAAATTGAGTGATTTTAATTTGTATGAAACTAGACCCAAAGGGCTACATTTTCTATGTTGACCACTTTTCATGATTCGGCCTCTAAGTATTTTTCCCAGATTTAAATAGGGGCTGCATTTTAATCACAGATTTAATAAGGATTGAATTAAATGAGCACGAATCCTAAAGCAGATCGGAGGGCGCTGGGTCATCGTCCCCAATGAGTCAGCGGCTGAGATTTACCGCGCCT